>JARQZK010001619.1:75000-120609 GCA_030704885.1 Cynegetis impunctata
TCTGAACCCTACCCACACTTCCTATGTTCCTTAAATATCCCGTCTCACCTATCCTTAATGCACTTGTAGGTACATACAAGTGTATCCTCTGATCTGTCTGAAGAAGTTAATCCCAAACTCAAGCTGTCCGCCTCCCTGACACATTCTTCAGTGAGGAATGAAACACGTGTGTTTCCTTTCCTTTTATGTATATGAATCATCTCCATAATTAATATTTGATTTGTATTACCTTCAATATCCAATATCCTCACACTGTTGAAGTCTATAGTATGGTCCAACACCTTTGCATGCATAGCCAAAGAACAACGATTATTGTACTTTCTTATGTCACTCCTTTGCAATGTGAATCTACTTTTCAAACATTGATAAGTTTGTCCGACATACGTACCCTCACATTCTCCGCATTCAACTTGGTATATAACATTTGATTGTTGTTTCTTTGGTATGGGGTCTTCTAGTTTTGAATAGAGTGATGCAATTGATTTTTTATTATACCTTACTATCTTCAAGTGTTTTTCTTCAGAAAGTATTTTCTTAATTTTTCCAGTTAATTCTTTTATGTTAGAGGAACTGCAGTATTTTATGTTTTTTTGTCTCTATTCCTTGTTCATTATTCATTAATACATTTGGTTTTACCGTGGGCGAGTATAAAATTTATTAATCATCTTCACAGGATTTGAATTTTCTACTAAAATTGTCCGTAGTTTATTTAAGTTTTTTTTAATAAATTCTGGATTGCAAATATTTGTAATCCAGTTTTTCATTTCCTTAATAAAATTGATTTTTATAGTGATAGGATGGTCAGACACATAGTGGATGAATTTATCGGAAGATGTGCCTTATATATATATTTTTTTAAATAAATCATACTCTACTTTTTAATTCGGTTTGCTTTTTAAGCGTGATTTTTCAAAATATGATTCAATTCACTAGGATCGCATCTCGACACGATGCATTTAGCGCGATTATTTCCTTCTTATTAATTTTGAACAATCGCTATCAAGAATTGGTATGTCAAATATAAATTTAAAGTGGAAAAATTACTTAACAATTGTCAACTTAGCTGTATGTATCCCTTGTTTCAGGAAGGATCGAGTATAACACAGTCTTCAGCAAAACTGCACAAGGTGGTGCAAAAAATCTTTGCGATAGCAAGTGGCTTGTTCCTAATTGAAAAAAACCTGAGTTTTGTCCGGTACGTTTGTACAAATCCCTGTTAAACAAACGAACGTCTAAAATAACAACAAATAGAATGTTTTCGACACCAAATTCAGCATGGCAATCCAATCGTAGCACTGGATGGTTCAAAAACATTCCTGTTGGAAGAAATGAACTGTCAAAGTGGACAAAAGACGCAGCTCAAAAAACAGGTATGAACATGATAGAAGTTAAAATAACTAACCATTCTATGCGATCAACTGCTGTTACTAATCTGGCAAAGGCCGGTTTAGGCGAGCAGCAACTCATCAAAATCACAGGGCATTCTAAAGCTGCGTCTATCCAACCGTATCTACAATAATGGACAGTCAACATCATTCAAATATCATCACTGCCTTGAGAACCGTCCAAAATAATGTACCATCTACAAGCTTCGAAGCTCCCTTGAAAAGACAGAAAACAGACACTTCTTCGAGCCAGCACCATCACTCGTTTGACACTCCTCACAGCAACATAGAGAATGGTGCTACTACAAACTTAATTAAAAACAATTAAACCGATATGGCTAACAATACTCCTGTAACCTACAATAATTGTAATTTTTATATTAATTTATTGTAATTTAAAATGAGTTTGCAGTAATTATCTTTCCTAGCATGAAAGTTATATTATTCTTATTAATTATTGTTCTTATTATCTTAATTAGAAAAATGTATTAAAATAAAATGTTTATTTAACTCAGGAAATAATCTTACCAAGTATTCCTTGTGCATCTAATTTTTCCCGTGGAAAGATTGCAACACTCCATTCTAAGTAATCTGTTTCAACAAATAGCATTCGGGAAAGTGGAAAAATCCTCGTCTACGACTCGGATTTTTAAAACAACTCTCGCTCATGCTACTTGTTAAAACAAATTACTCAGAAACTCGTTTTTCCGAATTCTTCCAGAAAAATTAAATGCACTAGGGATATTTCCCCCGAAAAATACGACTTTAATGATTGAGCTCTGCTGCTCCGCTGCTCTGCTGCTACACGCGACTAGCGGTAGGACAGTTTAAGATCATCACGTGACTATTGACAAATTATATGAGGTTTCCTCGGAACGTAGCATAGCATAGATAGTTGTCGACATGCTGTGAAATATGGTATTGAAATAGTAGAGGAAAGTCGCCTAATTTCGGATGGTTTCCCAATTTCGGATAGTGACGTATTACAAAAGCCACGTGTATTTAAAAATCGAAAACATGTTCAGAAGAAATGTGTAATGGTGCTCAACTAGTCTAGATGCAAATTTTATAGTTTTATTTGATATTCACGAGATGGCAGCACCATATGTTTATATTATCTGAAACGAGTTTTTATCGCCGCTTTAGTGTAATCTGTATTTAGTGAATAAAAGAAACTTTTATATTCATGAAAACGTATGCGAGGTAAGTTGAGACATCAATTAAAGAGTGCAGTATATCATAATTGAAAAATTTAAATTAATAAAAAACATATAGGGTCCTTACCTAAAAAACGTAAAGATGCCTAATTTCGGACAGTCGAGGATTCCTAATTTCGGGTATCCGAAATTAGGACATCAAATATCCGAAATATGGAACAAACATTAATTTTTGTTGAAAAGCGATTATTATTTATTTCTTTATTCTTTATAAATTATTTTCAAGTCTGTAAATTGATGTGCCCAGCCTATTTAAAATGTGCAACCGCCGAAATTGCAGTAAATGGACTGCGTAAATCTGGCATATTATGTCCATACAACAGAAACAAGTTCTCAGAATGTGACTTCGTAATGGAAAGGCAAAGAGAAAGGACACCACCACCAGAGAGACCCAGTGCCATACAGCGCCATAATGAAAATGCACAAGTTATTGTTCCGGTACAACACAAAGACAAATGACAAATGAAAGAACGCCGTCCCCTTTGGAAGAAATAAACTTGAATTTACAAAATTCAGAAACTTCAGAAACTATTATATTGTGCGAGTAGAAGATTTTAATCCATTGCCATCTTGTAGTGGCATATCACAATCTAACAAGGGTAGGAAACCAAGACAGGGTTCAAGTTATGTGATTACCAGTACACCCTATAAAGATGAGCGTGAGGAAAGCCTAAGAGAACAAGAAAGAAAAAAAGCATTAACAGGAAAGAGACCAAAACCAACCTTTAATATTAAATTGAAAAATACCACCAAGAAAGCTCCGAAAGAAATTCAAAAAAAAATTAAAAAATAAACCTAAGCCACAATCAAAAAAACAATATTTCGAATCCTCTTCAGATTCGGAAGATGAGCCAGCACTTGATGATGATTCGGATTTAGATGCTGCTGATGCATATACAGAATGCATATTTTGTGGTCATTTATACTCAGCTGATACTCAGGGCGAAAAATGGATACGTTGTATGAAATGCTATAAATGGACTCATGAAGATTGTGCTAATTCCGAATAAAAGAAAACTTAGGTTTGTGACTTTTGTTTAGATATTTGAAAAAATACATAGAATAAAACATGGCTCCTAATTTCGGACATACTGTCCGAAATTAGGAGCCAAATTTTTTCTAGTAAAAAATTGAGCCAAAATGTTAAATTTTTATTTTTGTAACAATTAAAAGTAATTAAATGCCCAGATGTTAGCAAATGTTTGGTAACAACCCTAAGTATCAGCCCATACACACAAAATTTTTATAAAGAACAAATTATCAAATATAGGCATTTTTTTTCAAATGGTATCCAAAATTAGGCGACTTTCCTCTAGTGATTTATGGCGTTGACGGGGTGCGAAGATTTTGGACTTCTAACACAAAACGTAAAATACTCACAACATACAAAACTTATCATTCTCTGTTACGGCTTTCTAAACAAAACGAACTTGTGTTCTCTGAATATAGTGATTTTTATGAAGTTGAGCTAGCACAACTGTAGCAATATAGGAACAATTTATATCTTTGTTTTGTTTTGAATAATACGTGTGTTATATTATCTCAATTTTGCGATGAAGATTCGAGGAATGGAAATTGCAGCAAGTATGTGTAAATCGAACTTACAGAAGTAAATTCATTAAATTGTCTAACTTGTTACAATTATTAGCTCTTTACATTCTTTGGATGTATATGTAATTCGAGTATTTACTATTTACATACATAACGAAGAGACAAAATCATATGCTCAGCGTCAAAAAAATTGTTCCAGGTATATTTCAAATTTTCTTGCGTGTTTTGAGCACCACTCATACGGGTTACGTCATTTTGTGTTTTTCAACACGATGCGAACAGTTGGACTGTTCAGATTGATAAGCATTGGGATATTGATTCAGTTATGGCACTCGATTTATATGTGATATTGAGGAGTGTTTTATGAGACCGAAACACCCTGTCAATCGCTTCCGTATTTTGCAATGGCCGTCTAAATGTATCTTCAGCATTTTCAACAGGTTGAATGGAAATAAGATGTAGGTCGATCGTAACTTCATCTGCCAGCCCTAATAGCGGAATTATATGATTTCTGTTTTGCGGATAATTGTCCTGAATCTATATCCCCATATATATATATATATATATATATATATATATATATATATAATATATATATATAAATATATATATTATATATATATATATATATACTATATATATATATATATATATATATATATATATATATATATATATATATATATATATATATATATATATATATATAATATATATAAATCCTCATTTCACTTGAAAGAAGAGGTATGTTTGCCAAACTGAGTGATTATCACGATTATGTAACAACAAACCCTATTCCTTGACCCTGAACAACTAAACTGAAATCACTCTCTTATCAAGGTAATGAATTTCTCAGTTATTTGCCTGCACCTGTTTATTCTAAGGATATTGAAAAAAGTACTTGAATCATGAATTTGTCAAAAGCCTTTTACAAGGTATTATAGCACATGAGTGGAAAACATGTTACTAATACAGTGAGTGTTAATTTAATTGTTGTGTTTATTATGACTAATCCTAAAAAATGTCATAAATGAGGGCTACACACGGACGTCGATAAATTAATACATCTACATACATCCAAAAACGCGCAACCTGATTGCATACACACGTACGTACAAAACTACAGTTCTGTCTTGATACATCAACGTGCATCCAAGAATGTACAATCAATATAACGTTAAATCGCATCCACACGTTCACACCTGTACGTGTTCGTGGAATGCGCATCCAAAAATTCAAGCGATTCAGAAAACATCAACGCGGAGTTCATCCGGAGTGTGCATCCGGGTGCATTCAAAAGCGTGGGTATTTTTGCATCCACATTAGCGTTATTGGTTGCACGTTCTTGGATGCAAGTTGATGTGTTAAGACATCAACGCCCGTGTGTAGGGGCCTAAAAAGATCAATAATCTTTTATCTATACTTATGTGAAGTTTGGATACATGGCCCTCAAAAATTAAAAGTAGTCTTGCACGTTGCTTTGAGTATTGAATGTGTTGTAATGTAGTGCTATTAAACATATTTCATATCAGTAGCAGTTCTTATTAAAACTTCATTGAAAATTTCCTTGATAGTCAGAATAACAAAAATGTTCTTAAAGTTTTTCAAACTATGATTCTCAAAATAAATAAAGTTTGCTTAGATTATGAAGTGATATACCTAATAGTTTATTTCCTGGTCAAAACCAAATTTTTTGTATTATTTGTTTGGTTATTTGTTCGGTTATAAGTTTGTGTTCAATTCTAACTTCATTGATTTCCTTGATTTATCATCCCAAATATATTAATAACTATTAGTCAAGAGTCTATTAGGACGTCCAACTAAATTTCGTGTTTTCTTAACTGAAGTAGGGACATTCTTTATATCCTATCATTGTTAAAACTCCTAAAATCGAATAAGGTTCATAGTTTCGTGTGATCCCTTTTTTATACCCTCGTTCACTTTTCTGCTACACCAAAGTCTTCTCGCTTTCTATCGACAAATCACCTTAACCTAATATTCGTTCGTAAAAGTCCACAGAGAATGAACAAAGACAAAAGTGAACTGCCTCCCACCCTCCACGACGAACCAGTGAATTCCTTTGGAGTTGGTCGTGCTTCTAGTGCCTTAGAAAACTCAATTCATGGCGAACCTTAAGTGAACTTCGAGCCTAACTAGTTAAGGGACAGGAACGTACCAAGAGAATTTATAATTGGCGCTCTGGAGAGCTGTAAATTGTTCTGGGTTGAAGATTTGCGTCGAGATTTTATAGTGAATTTTATTGTATCCTAATTACAGTGGAATAAGCTCTAGATGGAATTCACTTTTGGGTTTTATTGAAGTAATTGAGATAAATTATACCTGACTTCTTGAAGCAGAATTGAAAAAAAATAAAGGTTTTGTCTGTGCAGAATATTTATTTCTCTTTTTACCAACAGGCACTTGAAAGTGAATTCATTCATAAATTCATTAGAACTCGTTAACCATTCATCCGAATATTAGTAATTTTGACGAAATATTTTGAGAAGGAAAATTATTATGACATTCATAAAATTACAGAAACGACATTTCTGTGTTTTCAGATTCAACAAAACTATTTTCCTTATCACATGAAGAATAGTATATTATTCAACGAGCGGTAATGTAGGTCATAACTCACGCAGATGAAGTTTGCAGCACGAGCTGCAAGCGAGTGCTGTAATTCATCAACTGAGTTATGATCATTACCGCAATTTGAATACCTACTATACTTTATCTACGAGTTAGCAATAAATACTAGGATACAAATACAAATTCACAATAATTAGGCAGTATTAACTTAATTTGAAAACGTCAGAATAATTCAGTGACATTAGCAGATGCGTGATGGTTGATCTTACTTGGGATCTTAGTAGACTATATTATTATAGTGAGTTATAGCAGTGAGTTATTATTACACACGCTAATTGGTAATAGATACTATTAATTGCTAAAACGCAGTTGAATAATGAATATATTATTCAATAGGAGCAGATAAAATCATTATTCAATAGAAGAAACATATCACTTATATATATATATATATATATATATATATATATATATATATATATATATATATATATATATATATATATATATATATATATATATATATATATATATATATATATATATATATATATATTTCACTATATAAGGGTCTAATTACTCAGTTTGGAGTGATTAAACGGATTCACTCTTTATTCTTTTCTAAGCTTTCGCAATTTTATTTTATTGCTTCTTCAGGGAATCTAAAAAACAACAGTTTTACTTAATTAACATCAATACAAATAAACATAATTATTACTCATAACCGAGATTTGAGGTTTAAAACTATTAAAACAGATCAGCAGTTTCACAATATTCATATACTAACTAAATTAAAATTTCCTCAAAATTTCTAAAATAATAATTGAATGTCCACATTGAGGTTAACTAACTTGAATTTTCTTTTCTTTCACTTTATATCAGTTGTCGGTTTTCCTTTTCTTCATATGTTTGTTCTTTATCGTGTTATCTCCTGTCCGGTATCTAGTATATAACTATATATGTTGCTTAAGTTTTGTGTGTCACTCTTCCTATTTAAAGTGTTTTCACATTTTCTGATTTGAATCATTTCATGTATTAGTCTCTTGTGGTAGTTGTATTCTGTTTTTAATATCTCAACATTAACATTAATAAATCTGACATAAAAAATGGTAAAGATGGATGTTCCTTAGTAACACACAGCAGAGAATTGGATCATAGAATCAACTTTAAAGATGTTAAGATATTAAAAACAGAATACAATTTTGTGTGTCACTCTTCCTGTTTAAAGTATTTTCACATTTTCTGATTTGAATCATTTCATGTATTAGTCTCTTGTGGTAGTTGTATTCTGTTTTTAATATCTTAACATCTTTAAAGTTGATTCTATGATCCAATTCTCTGGTGTGTGTTACTAAGGAACATCTATCTTTACCATTTTTTATGTCAGATTTATTAATGTTAATGTTGAGATATCAAAAACAGAATACAACTACCACAAGAGACTAATACATGAAATGATTCAAATCAGAAAATGTGAAAACACTTTAAACAGGAAGAGTGACACACAAAACTTAAGCAACATATATAGTTATATACTAGATACCGGACAGGAGATAACACGATAAAGAACAAAAATATGAAGAAGAAGAAACCCGACAACTGATATAAAGTGAAAGAAAAGAAAAATCAAGTTAGTTAACCTCAATGTGGACATTCAATTATTATTTTAGAAATTTTAAGGAAATTTTAATTTAGTTAGGATATGAATATTGTGAAACTGCTGATCTGTTTTAATAGTTTTAAACCTCAAATCTCGGTAATGAGAAATAATTATGTTTATTTGTATTAATGTTAATTAAGTAAAACTGTTGTTTTTTAGATTCCCTGAAGAAGCAATAAAATAAAATTGCGAAAGCTTGGAAAAGAATAAAGAGTGAATCCGTTTAATCACTCCAAACCGAGTCATTAGACCCTCACATAGTGAAATATTGCAAAGCTACAGACTCTTAAGATACATAATATATATCTATATATATATATATATATATATATATATATATATATATAATATATATATATATATATATACTATATATATATATAGATATCTATATATTTATATATAGATATATATATATATATATATATATATATATATATATATATATATATATATATACAAAGATAGAAAAAATGAAGTGTATACCACCAATAGACAATTTCCTAAAATCAAATCAATTTACGCACAAATTTAAAATCAATTTGAAGGAGGTAAAGACATGCGAAAAGCCTCCTTTATGCAGCTATGCACCCTCCCAATGTTCTAGAAAGCTGAATTTTGGATATAATGTTCATAATTGATTTTAACATATTTTGCTCAGCTATCATGTCCAAAGTTTGAAGATGTCAAAAGTTTAACTGAATTCACCCAAGGTTTGATAGTTTTATTCTGCATCAAGAGAAACCACAGATGCCAGATTTCAGCTCATGTGACCGAATAGGTATCGCTAAAGAAGTCGAAATGTATCAGGAGAAAATATATTTAGATATAGGTACATAATTATATTAAATATATATATATATATATATATATATATATATATATATATATATATATATATACATATATATACATATATAGTATACATATATATATATATATATATATCAATAATATATATATATATAGTATATATATATATATATATATTATATATATAGTATATATATATATATATATATATATATATTTATATATATTTATATATATATATATATATATATATATATATATATATATATATATATTTATATATATCCCCAACAGCAAAAATATTTACAGTCACTGAACCACGTTCTTCTTTTCCGGTCCTCCTAATTCTCTTGTCGTTAGTTTTCTTTCCACGTTACCCGCATTATGTTCTAATTATCAGACCGGTGTGTGACTGCAACTTTACAAATTGCTTTTTAAACGCGACTGTGAATTTTTAATAGAGACCAAGAAGCACATTGATATATGTGTCAATATTTGAATACATGAACGCCATTTTCAGCCCTTAGCCAAAGAGAAAATTACGAATGCCAGAATCTAGACTACAGATGTTCATCTAGAGTGAAAATGCGCATAGCAGGTATTAACTACTATATTTTAAGTCGTACTTTCTCAAAAAATAATAGGCTTTTATACCAGGTATAGTGAAAATCAACATCAATATTTTCAAGATTTTTTTGCTGTCGGGGATATACATATATATATATATATATATATATATATATATATATATATATATATATATATATATATATATATATATATATATATATATATATATATATATATATATATAACCCCGACAGCAAAAAAATCTTTAAAATAGTGATGTTGATTTTCGTTATACCTACTTAGTGTAATAGCCTTTTATTTTTTGAGAAAGTACAACTTAAAATATAGTAACTGAGATTGAATTCTCGCATATCACTTGGTGAAACATCATAAAGAATAAAGTATAAACTTTAAAATAAGAACACAACAAATAGCTTATGTTTCACAATATAAAAAATATTTAGATACTGTATTTAGCAGTAACGAAAAGTCGACATGTTTCGAGGTATGAACTCATTATCAAGACTGACTACAGGAGAGTATTACATCCTAATATAGTAGTTTTTTTTTTTTTTAACTCGAGGGACCTACAGTTTAACGCCGGTTCCGAACGGCCAATGGGCTTGTGAACGATGCACATTACCCAACAATTTATCTTATATATAGAACCACTAAATTCTGGACATACACAACACCCAAGAGCAAGGTGGAACTCGAACCCACAATCCTCGGTTTACAAACGGTATAAGGCGGTTCACCTTACCGCTGGTCTACCGAGGCCTCAATATAGTAGTTAATACCTACTATGAGCATTTTCACCCTAGATAAACATCTGCAATCCAGATGACAGGCATTCGTAATTTTCTCTTTGACTAAGTGCCGTAAATGGCGTTCATGTATTCAAATATTTACACATATATCAATGTGCTTTTAGGTCTCTATTAAAAATTCACAGTCGCGTTTATAAAAGCAATTTGTAAAGTTGCAGTCACACACCGGTCAGATAATTAGAACGTAATGCGGGTAACGTGGAAAGAAAACTAACGACAAGAGAACTAGGAGGACCGGAAAAGAAGTACGTGGTCCAATGACTGCAAATATTTCCCAGGAAAAATTCCGACATGACATTCGTTCATCTGGACTAGTTCACGTATGTCAAGAAACGGTCTATTCACTTTCTTGTATCTTGCAATTACTAGCGCAATATGATGAAACAACATACTGCATTCGAATTATACTTTTTGAGAGAAAATATGTTTCAAGCATATCTCAATTGAAGCATTTTGGTGAATACTAAAGTTGATGACGTCGAGGAATGTTAAGGTGTTCAAAACTACACAGCATCCACAATATATATATATATATATATATATATATATATATATATATATATATATATATATATATATATATATATATATATATATATATATATATATATATACCTATATATATATATATTATAGTACTATCATATATGATATATATAAAAATACCTATATATATATATATATATATATATATATATATATATATATATATATATATATATAAAATATATATATATGTATATATATCTCTATAAATCTATATATATATATATATATATATATATATATAAAATATATATATATATATATATATATATAAATATATATATATATATATATATATATATATATATATATATATATATATATATATATATATATATATATATATATAAATAAGTATACATACTTAATGAAATGAAGTTATAAAACTACTATCTTGAAAACCTTTATTTTTTGACTAGTTTCGCCTTTTACATTTTACAGCATTGTCAAAAAATATCAGATACTTCTTGAAAATGTTAGAAAACGCAAAACTAGCCGAAAATAAATGTTTTTAAATTTGTGTTCTTTAGACAAATGTTCTGTTAGTTTATTTGATTCATAAATATAAAAACAAAGAGTAGTTGCTATTTTCGAGCATACAAATTAAGAAATATAATATTATAAATACTTTCAAATCTACAAAAAGCTTTTTACATAACTACAATATTTTTCTGTGAAAATAACTGAAATGATGTGTGTTTTGTTTGAATTCAGTAACGATCTTGAAAATGCCTCCTACCCCTTGAAATGTACATGCAAAAATCGTGTCTAAAAGAAAAAGTGTTAGTAAGAATACAAGAAAGTACAGAGCCATTAATTAGAAAAGTCTACATAAGACAAATGAATCTCTTGATAAGGCCGGCTGCATAAGTGTGTAACCACCAGTAGTAGGTATGGCAGGCTGTATGAGTAAAAGGTGCCGCATGTTCGCTTCAGAATAAAATATGGAGCGCCAATGCCTGACATATCCGACGATTGGCGTTATGGTGTACTCACATTACACGCTGTCACGTATCAATAACTACAAACAGATAGATGTTTAGGTATCATTCGAAATCATCAGTGTTTTTTAGTTAGCAAAAGTAGTTTGTCAATTATTTTGTTTGCCTTCTATAATTTCGAGCAAAATACTGACGCGCTTGAAAACAACAACGAATATAGGACTCATACAATTGGTCGCTTTTGCAGGCAATTATATAATGTTTTGTCACAGAAAACCTCAAATAGGTGTTCAATCCTTAAGAAATATATTCAACATATATCAATTAATTTCATGTTCAGAGATAAACTGCGTTTCTCAGTGCTGTATATGTTTCTAAGAATACGGAGTATACCGGGTGAATTTATAAAGTTGAATCAGTTGAAAACCTCGAAAAAGAATCATCTCACGGAAAAACGTTTCTTATAAAAAGATGACGTTTTTGAGGGGAAAGTCCACTTATGCTTAAAACTCTTCTAGTTCCTTCACCCTTGAGGAGGCTGAGGGGTCAACTTTGAAATTTCAAATGAGAACCTCTATTTTTCATTGCAGATTCGTATTCTGCGGCAGAAATACAAAAGTTTTGTTCGAACAATTTTTCACGATTTCTTACAGATGGCTCTGTAATCAAATTCAAATTCACCGTCTGAAAGACCTTAACTTATCCGTTCTATTGATCAATCAAATGAAATTCAGACGTCAACGTCCTTCAGACGGTAAATTCAAATTCGAATACAGGACCATCCGTTGGGAATCGTAAAAAATTGTTTATAGAAAACTTTTGTATTTTTTGCTGTTAAACACGAATCTGCAATAAAAAACAGGGGTACCCATTTCAAATTTCAAAGTTGACCCCTTTCCCCCCACAATGATGAAGAAAAGGGAAGAGGTTTTTTGCATAAGTGAACTTCCCCCTCAAAACTATCAACTTTTTATTCGAAATATTTTTCCGTAAGATGTTTCCTTTTCGAGATTTTTAACTGGTTCAACTTGATATTCAACAAGAAACTCACCCGGTATATATAGAAAAAACGCGTGAACCGCAGAGCTCTGTCATTAAGGTAATACTTATCGAGCGAAGTGCATCGCGTCGAGATATCATTCGAACGGAATGAAGTAAGGTTTAAAAAACTACTAAATAGTAAACCAAAAAAAAATAAATTATGTTATTGAAAAAATAAACTACGATGTGCATAGCGTACTGAAGACCCATGCTTTAATAACAAACCGTTACAAAAAAGTAAAAAGTTCTTGAAGTGCATCGCACAATGCATTTCGAGATGATAGCCGAATGGAATAGTCTCCACGAATTGCAGCAAGGTTGAAACCCACAAAGAAACGTAGTTCAACATGAACTCAATCCACGTATCAAATTTCAATACTCCTAAAATGTATCCAAATTTTATTAGTTTCCTTAGATGGCAATATGTACCGGGAAAATCAATAAAAATTCAAAAATCGTGGTCTGAAACGGATAAAAAAATTACAACCACGCCTGACTGTTGTCTTTCGATAGGCTGCAAAGGTCTACTTTTTTCGGGGAAAATAGAGCTAAAAAGTGAACAGAATTGAAGACCGGAAAATATAGGAAAGCGTAGTAGGTATAGATGTCTAATTACTGTGCATTACAAAAACTGTGTGTTGGCTTCACGCTTCAACATAAATCTTTACGTTGACTGTACGTCTCACTGAAGTGGTTAATGCTCTGTGAAGCGATAGATAGACGAATAGTGAAACCGGATGTTGTGCTTCACACCAACTCTTTTTCCGCTAATCAAAAGAGGAGAGAAAATGTTTGGCTCTAGCCAGAATCCGGAAAAAATCATACACATTGTATGAGTTCTACTATATTATTGAAGTGTACCACATTGTAACACAACGAACCCGGACAGTTTTATAGGATAAAGGTCGGATTAAATATTTACTAGTTTGCTCCTATGTCCTAATTTTAATCTTCTCATAACAGGTAGATATTTATGAAAAGGTAGATTAGTGAGTTTTACTATGACCTCTGTAATCTCTCTAGTAAATTATAGACCCTAGTGTTTACAATAATATTCCGAAGTGGTTCGGACTGTGCTAAATTAGTTGTGTTGTTTTGCGCTTCATTTGAAAATATCTAGTTATTCTGGAGTGGAAAACAGAACAGATGCTCTAAACTGAATGATCGTTAAATTGGATATCTATTATATTATTTTTATTTGTATTTTCCCCGAAGATATATATATATATATATATATATATATATATATATATATATATATATATATATATATATATATATATATATATATATATATATATATATATATACAGGGTTGCGATAAAGTATGGAACCAAGTAAATATCTTTCGAAACAAAGAGAGAATATTTATGAATTTTTGTAGGTAAGTCCAATGGCGCAAAATGCATCTGATGTATGATTTTTGTTGATAATATACTTCCGGTTGTACCGGAAATAGACCTTAGGTCGCTTATTTTAAATGGAATACCCTATATATTATAACATTCTTGAATTCTACCTATGATTCTAGGCAGATTTTATGCATCATGTCCTATACCTGAGTCTAAGCGTTTTTGACATATTTAGGTTTTTATGTCAAAAACGACGATTGCAAGCCCTAATATAATTATCAATTGTTCCTATGAGGAAGCCTTTTTTACTTACTTTGGGTTAGATTCCTTGTTAAAAACGACTCACTTCAATAGATTTTGAATAATATTTGGATAACTAGTTATACAGGGTGTGCAAAAAATGAGATCTAAAATGAGATTGAGAAAACTGACAAAAATCAATTTTTTCAAATGGAAACCCCCCATTTTCTTTATTCTGTAGTATTAAGCATTTAAACAGAAGGTAACTTTGTATGAGGTTATCTTCTCCTAAAATTTGAAGTTTTCGAAATATTGCCAATTTGATATTTTTATATGGCAACTTTGCATTCAATCGTTAAACAATTAGATCTAGGATAGCCACGATCGTATTTGACATTTCAAATCATCGTTGTACTCGTTTATCACTTACTACATATGTATACACACAACATCAATTTGTTTATCTGAACGTTTTTTTACGGCAATGTAAAAATCTCAAAAGAAGTTGAATTGATTTTTGTCAGTTTTCTCAATCTCATTTTAGATCTTATTTTTTGCACACCCTGTATGACTAGTTATCCAAATATTATACAAAATCTATTGAAGTGGGCCCTTTTCAAAAAGGAATTGAACCCAAAGTAAGTAAAAAAGGCTTACTTATAGGAATAACTGATTTTGATGAATTATATTAGGGCTTGCAAGCGTCGTTTTTGACATAAAAACCTAAATATGTCAAAACCGTTTAGACTTAGGTATAGGACATGATGCATAGAATCTGCCTAGAATATTATGTAGAATCTAAAAATGTGATAATATATAGGGTATCCCATTTAAAATAAGCGACTTAGGGTCTATTTCCGGTACAACCGGAAGTTTATTATCAACAAAAAATCACACATCAGATGCATTTTGCGCCATTGGACTCACCTGCAAAATTTCATAAATATTCTCCTTTTCGTTCGAAAGATATTCACTTGGTTCCATACTTTATCGCAACCCTGTATATATATATATATATATATATATATATATATATATATATATATATATATATATATATATATATATATATATATATATATATATATATATATATATATATATAAATATATAGTTGAAATTATTTAGGAATTTAGCCCCAGGAGGAGTTTCAATTGAGTTATACTTTGTTTTCAAATTGGCCAAGCTGCGAAGTTTACTTACTATTACTTCAGGGCTTCTTCAATAAAAATACAAACGAAACAAAGCGTACAAATTTAACAGCAGTTGTTTTTAACCGCTTTCGAAGTTAACTTTCAAATCCGCCAACAGTAGGAAATAGTTCATCTGAAATTTTCAAAAACTTGTGAAATTAAATGCTCTTGCAATACAACAATTGATAATAACTTTGGGTGACAAGTCTTAATCAACAATGACATTGACTGCTATGTTATATCCTCCTAGGTTTGACATTTGAGAGGAGATAACTATATACAGAGCTCATTTGTTTCCTATCTGATGTTTTGTTCATAGTGAAAATTTCTTGTTCTGTCCCTATCATCTCCAATATCAATCTCTTGTGTTAGTTTATTTCCGTGTTTAGTAGGTGAACATTGTTGCCGTCTATTATGTGATCAAAATCTGTGATGTGTTTCTGGGTTATTTTTGGCGTCACTTTTATTCTGAGTTATTCTGTTCTTCAGCAATTGAAATGTTTTTCCCGCATATACTTATTGGCAATCCTTGTGAACAAACTAGTGTAAAATTTGTGCGTTTTATTTATTCTGTAGAAGCTCTGAAGAAGAAGTAAATGAACTTCGAAAGGTTGTAAAAGAAAACGGAGTATCAATTAATTAAAACTCCACCTAGAGGAGGACTCTTATCACCAACCAAATATATATATATATATATATATATATATATATATATATAATATATATATATATATATATATATATATATAATATATATATATTATATATATATATATTTATATATATATATATATATATATACTATATATATATATATATATAATATATATAATATATATATATATATATATATATATATATATATACTTATATACCGGGTGTAAATGAGTGATGGGCAACCCCTATAACTTTTTAATGGATTTTTCGATTTTATTGAAATTTGGATAGTTTATCTCAGACATAATTCTGAGTTCTTTCACATACAAAATCAATATGGCTGACTTCCGGTTTCACAGAAAACGATATAAAAATTAAAAATTAAAATGGAACACCCTGTATATTTTCACATATTTTAATTCGGAGGCTTTAAATACATACATTCCATCTGTTAAATTTTTTTTTTCAAATTTCGTAAACAGGGTCGGTCTCAGGAGCAAAGGGAACTAACAAGAATAAGATTTTTAATGATTACTTCGTTATTTAGGAATTGAGAAAACTGATGTGTGAATCATGTTGAAATAATTTGAAGGAGCTTTTTGATATACAGGGTGGCCCATGTATGTTTCTATTTAAAAAACTGAGTTTTGGTTCGAAAAAAAATTTAATCGTTAATAAACTTCACGAAAATGAATTTTTTGAAAAATTATTACTTTGGGCGATATTTTAAATCAATTATCTATGATTTAGACGACGTCGCAGCCATCTATGATAAAAAAAAACAAAATTGAAACGCCGCTAGAAATTACATTCGACAGATGAAATGTATGTATTTGAAGCCTCAGAATTGAAATATGTAAAAATATATAGGGTGTAAATGAGTGATGGGCCACCCCAATAACTTTTTAATGGAATCTTCGATTTTATTGAAATTTCAGTGGTTTATTTCAGACAAAATTTTGAGTTTTTTCACATACAAAATCAATATGGCTGACTTCCGGTTTCACAGAAAACGATATAAAAATTAAAAATAAAAATTCAAATGGAACACCCTGTATATTTTTACATATTTTGATTCTGAGGCTTCAAATACATACATTCCATCTGTCAAAAAAAATTTTCATATTTCGTAAACAGGGTCGGTCTCAGGAGCAAAGAGAACTAATAAGAATAAGATTTTTAATAACTAATTCGTTATTTAGGAATTGAGAAAACTGATGTGTGAATCATTTTGAAAGAATTTGAAGGAGATTTTTGATATACAGGGTGGCCCATATATGTTTCTATTTAAAAAACTGAGTTTTGGTTCGAAAAAGAATTTAATCGTTAACAAACTTCACGAAAACGAATTTTTTGAAAAATTATTACTTTGGGTGATATTTCAAATCAATTATCTATGATTTAGACGACGTCGCAGCCATCTACGATAAAAAAAACAAAATGAAAAACAAAATTGAAACGGCGTTAGAATTGACATTTGACAGATGGAATGTATGTATTTGAAGCCTCAGAATGAAAATATGTATAAAAATATAGGGTGTTCCATTCAAATTTTCAATTTTTATATCATTTTCTGTGAAACCGGAAATCAGCCATACTGATTTTGTATGTGAAAAAATTCAAAATTATGTCTGAGATAAACCACCCAAATTTCAATAAAATCGAAGAATCCATTAAAAATTTATAGGGGTGGCCCATCACTCATTTACACCCGGTATATATATATATATATATATATATATATATATATATATATATATATATATATATATATATATATATATATATATATATATATATATATATATATATATATATATATATATATATATATATATATATATATATATATATATATATATATATATATATATATATATATATATATTCCTCCAGTAGACCAAATGAGCTGAAGAATGGTATTTGTAGTTGTTTCTGAACGAAACTAACAAATTCAGTCGATTTTTCCAACTTTGAATAAGGGATTGGCTATATGATGATGAGGGTTGAAATTTCATTCATTTTCATGATTTTGTTGGTTTTTCGTTCCTCCACAGCGTCTTTTGTTGGAGAGAGATGGTTGAAATTTGGTACGTGAATTGAGTTGAAGTTAATGAACTACCTACACAGGTTGTCGGAATTGATTTTTCTCACAGTCACAATTTTATATTGATATTTTGAGCGTGTTTGAATATTTTCGAGCATTGCGCATCTCTTCAGCCACTCAAAATACAGTTGAAAGACTGGAAATATATACGTGAAATAGGATGATATTAGGAAGATGCTATTTGAAGGCTTCAAATGTATCCCCAGTGGCCTTCATTAGATCAAATGAGATGAAATTTGTCATCAGGGACTGTTATTGAGGCCGACCAAAATTACCATAACTTGGGTAAAGGTAGTGACGAGAAAGTGCATGAGCAGTAAATTTTTGGAGCATGAATATATTTGAAAAAACCAGTTCTTTAAGTATTGAATAAAATTTGGTTGGAGAGTTGAAAAAAAAAAGTGAAGTCGTGTAACTTGTGGTGGTGTGTAGGAACATAAATAAAGTTGATGATAGGAAGTTGCATTCAGGCAATATAAACTGTTATCTCTAACTTCTGCGACTTTTATGTACAGATTACTAGTCTTTTTGAGATAATTGATGTTTCGCGCACCTTCATTAATTGCGTTAGAGAATTGAAATTTGGTAAGGGAAGGGTGGTACTAAGTGAGACGGCGTACCAAGTGAGACAATCAGAATAACTATTTAAATTTCCCTCCAAATTACGTTTACTATCAGTGAGTTGTTGACATTCATAAAGCAAAACGTTCTGCGACTTTATAGATTGTTTTAGATGATTTTTACAGTATTTTTATACAAAAACTAATTTTAAGGTAAGTTAGTTACTTTTTCATATCGATGTATTATACTGTATAACATTTGTTTCATATAATTTTGTGAATGTGATGTGATATCTGTAATATTTGGTTACTAACCTTACTTTCTGTATGATCATAGACATTGATGTTAACAAAGATATTCTTCTTGAGGGCGTTCGTGTTGTGGCATCAGAATGTACTAAGTGACACAATATATCTGGTACTAAGTGAGACTGTCTCAGTTAGTACCATAATATAATTACGCAAATATCACTATATAATAATTCTCACTTTAGTACTAAATTTATAACTTCTTAAGAGATCAGTACATTTTTGACAGATGCCGTGGAAACCTAAGCAAAGAAAACTTGCCAATACAAGTGCTGAAACCATGGAACATGCAGTTAATTTAGTCTGCAATGAAAATTTAACGCTGAGAGTTGCTGCTGACAGCTGTAATATGAAATTTCAAACGTTAGCGAGTTATGTAAAAAAAATAAAGATAAGCCTGATGCGATAATGGAACCAAATTATCTGCATAGACAAGTATTTAAACCCGAACAAGAAAAACTACTTGCTGATTATCTTATAACTTGCAGTAAAATGGCTTACGGATTCACAGTAGAGGCTACAAGAAAGCTAGCTTATGAGCTTGCGATTAAAAATAATTTTGATATCCCTGTGTCCTGGGAAAACAACAAAATGGCTGGTGAAGATTGGCGTAGGGCGTTCATGAAAAGAAATAATGAGATTTCCATTCGGAAACCAGAAGCATGTAGCTTATCACGTCTAACCTCGTTTAATGTACACAATGTTAAAATATTTTTTGATAATTTGGCCAAGATTTTGAAGAAATACCCTAGTTTGGCAGACGGTACCCGTATTTACAATTCAGATGAAACTGGCACCCAAACAGTTCAAAGTTCAAAACAAATTGTTGCTCCAAAAGAAGTGAAACAGGTTTATCAATCTACAAGTGGTGAACGGGGGGAAACAGTCATAATGTGTGGAATAATTTCGGCATCTGGAACATTTTTACCGCCGGTACTTATATTTCCTAGGAAAAACTTTAAAAATCATATTCTGAAAGATGGTCCAACCGGTGCTTTAGGCTTTGCAAACCCAAGTGGATGGATGAATTCAGAAATTTTCTTGGATGTTCTAAATCATTTTATTGCTCATAGCAATTCATCCAAAGAAAACGCTACCCTTCTCATATATGATAACCATGAAAGTCACATTTCTCCAAAGGTGGTAGAAAGAGCTCGACAAGCAGGTTTTCAAATTTTGACGATTCGTCCTCATTGTAGTAACAAATTACAACCATTAGATATTTCCATTTACGGACTTTTTAAAGCATATGATAATGCTGCATGCGACAAGTATATGCTTCAACATCCTTGAGTTCCTATGACCATATACGATTCAGCAGGACGAATTTTAGAAGCACTCCAAAAGTCTTTTACGACTAGTAATATAGTCGCGAGATTCAGAAAATCAGGAATTCACCCGTTTGACCCAAATGTGTTTAAGGACGCTGACTTCTTAACTTCGTTTGTAACTGACCGACCATATTCTAATGATCAAGAAACTGAAAATAAGGAAAATCAACCTGGTCCATCAGAGGAAGAAGTAAAAATACACAACAGAAATGTTCTTCCCGCTGAAAAAACACCTCCAAAAAATACACAAATAGCTCAAACTAGCTTTTTTTTCACCCGAAGATATTCGAGGATTTCCCAAAGTATTACCCAGAAAACAAATTAGAAAGGGAAAAGAAAAGGGAAGAAGTAAAATAATAACGAAAACGCCTGAGAAGAATAAACTGATAGAAAAAGAAAAATCAAAAGAATTCACTAAAAAAGTTAAGCGAAATATAAGTGAGTTACAGAAGGAGGGACCTAAGAAACCGCGTCAAAAGATTAAGGAGACAGAGAAACGGGATTCGACAGACACTGATACTTCTGAAGATTCCGAATATAAAACGTTTTCTGAAACTGAAGACTGGGTACCCGATGATGAAACTGAAGATACCGTTGTGACCAAGGCAGATGTATCAGTGGACAAATTTGTTTTAATTAGGTTCCCAAAACGAATTTATTATGTCTCAAAAGTTACAGGAGTGTCTAACGATGAGTTCGAAGTGTCTTCTCTTCGTAAGAGCCTTAAATTTTCGAACTGCTTTGTGTTTTCAGATATACCCGATACATCTTTTGTTGCATTGAATGATATAGCAATGGTACTTCCAGATCCTGTTCCAGGCACTACAAAGCGACAGTCTAAATTGTACAAATTCAGAACTCATTTCAGCTCGGTTAATATTCGCTAAAAAAATTATTTGATTTTTCTAATTTTATACTGAAGGTATATAATATTGTATGTCTCAGTTGGTACTTTTGTTAGTCTCACTTGGTACACTTTCAGGTACTAAATGAGACAAGATTCTTAAGAAAAATATATTTTATTTTGCTTATTTTTGTGGTTAATTTCTTCTTTGTGTATAATTTAGAAAGCGGAGAGATTATACTATAAAATGAAATGAAAAGAAAACGGATGTATAGAAAAATAAATAAATTAGAGTAAAAAATGTTAATTTCGTCTCACTTAGTACTACCCTCCCCTACGTGTATTGAGTTGATGTTAAGAAAGCATCGTTTGGGAATTTCAACTATTTTCCTCAATAACTGCTATTCTAATGTATTAATTCAATGTTTTTTCGTGGGTTGCCTGATTTTTCTCACCTTCACAGTCCTCTAATTTGACTAAGGAGTTAAGTATTTGTATATAAAAAAATGAGGGGAAAATACGACCTTTGTGACAGACTTATGTTACTCACTAGTTTATTTTTAATGTCGGATTAGACGATGAAACTCAAAATAAGTTTTCAGAAATACAAATGAGAAAAACAATTGATTTTTCGAGTTGTTGCTGTGACTCAAGATCTCTATACCTTCACCTATAATCCTATGTAATAAAAAAAAATGAATTTAGTATCAAAATATGAAGTAGTACTTTGAAATGTCGCATTATTAAATCTTTAACATATTGTGAAAATTGTTTTCACCAATGTGTCATTATGAATTCTAATTTTTATCAAGTATCGGTCAATAAATAAAAGAATGTGTGTATTTATCGCTTTTATTAAACCTCGAATGAAAGTGGCAAAACATATCACACAAGAAGCGAAAACAGTTTGTGAAAATGAATGAAAAAAGAGGCACCATACTCGATGGAGCCAATAATTCAAACAAACTAGCGGAGTATTTCAACAATAACACAAAATCATGAACGAAATTGTAGGTTCTTCTGAGTGAATATAACTTGCGAAGAGAAGTATTCATTTATCATTCGATCACCTGATTCACATTATTCGTTTCCCACACTTCAAGTGGTTGATGCTTTATCGGAAACGATTCGAATGTGTTCGCTTAAGGAGTCGTGTGATATCGCTTAAGATGAATTTTCCAAACCAATGTCACTAGATGCATAAGGCAGATGTTGATGCGGGAACTTCAGTTATGCGTACGGATCCCATATTTTCATCAACCCAATATTTAAATGGAGAGATATTTTAAGTAACTACGAATGATGGTTTTTCCACAAAATTAATTTTTTTAGCTGTTTCGTTTCGTACAACTTCTATGAAACTAGTTATAAATAACAAGAAAAAACCAGAAATGTTTTACCATTCTCGGCATTCAATGACTAGAGCATCGACACCCATGAATCTATAGTTCAAGTTACACACCGCTTCACATAATTTCACATTCTTTAGTGTAGTTGCTTTTATCTTATGGCTCAACCCTATTACCATTTCTTTTAACCACAATATATCATACTCTCTCAAAAATCTATTATGTATAGAAGAATTTCGACCAAATTAACAAATTTGCAAAGGTCACATTAGGTGGGCAATATATGAGAAACTATTACGCCAAAGCTCCAAGTTTCTGGGTTGTCATGATGAAATACACATTTTCCTAAAGAGTACCTAAGTTAGTAGGTTATTGAAACTTGGGGCTGACCCAAGTAAACTGCCTGCCAAGCGCTCTAATTCCTGTTGAGGCTCCGCCCGATCAAATGATAAAAAAAAACTGGAAGATAAAGTGTCAGTAGTGTATTTTGTCAGAAAAATGTTAGTGAGATAAAGAAAAATTCACCATTTGGAAGGTCTTTTGTCTCATAGAAGGGACCACCATATCATTAGAAAGGTCTTACCAAGACCTTCCTAATGGTTCGTATGAAACCTGGCAGCTCCAAGTGCCACACGATGCAGATAAGTTATTTTTGATAGCTTCAACTATAGATATCAGTAGTGGAGGCACCTTTAATGAGAAAAATATTCGATACACACAAAGGAAAGTATTTCACATAACTCAATCTACGTACCAACTTTCCACCCTCCAACAGCATCTGTAGAATCTGTGGAGAGCAAGTTTTCACACACCACGAAAAAATAAGAGCTGATTTCAGAAGCAAAAAACTCGGCTAAGTGCGAGTCGGACCAACAACACCGAGAATTAAGGACCAGGGACTCTGACGTCAGAGCCTCGTGACGTAGGCATAGCGAGGTACGGTACATGCGAATTCAGCTTCCACCGGTTAACCCTACTTTTTCAGTGTTTGTTTACTTCCGTACAGGAGCGACTTGGGTTTTTCTCCCTTGTTTTTTTGTGATTTGTTGTAACAGGATTAATTAGTGTGCTATTTTTGTGTAGTGGTAGTGGTGTGTCACCGAAACGAAATATTTAAAATGCAATATAGCTGCTGTGTACCGGGATGCCGCGGTAACTATAAAAATGGACCAAAAGTACACCTTTTCCGTTTTCCAACGGATGAAGTCGCTGCTAAATGGGTGGCAGCTATTCACAGGGAAAATTTTTCTCCATCGAAGTTCTCTAGGGTCTGTGAATTACATTTTGCCAAGGAAAATATAATCACTTGTTCTACTGCAACGGATTCCAAAACCGGCGAGTATATAACTGTTAGTTTAAAAATTCCTAGACTAAAACACGATGCTGTGGCCATCAAACTCCCAAGTTGTCCTTCTTATTCATCAAAAATAATTAAATTTCGCCAGAGTCATGATGAAAAACTCCGCGAATTAGAAAATAAAAGTTTTGTGAATGCAATTAGAAATAGTAAAATCGAATTTGAAGCTTGTGAAAAAAGATCTTCATATTATGATTTTGAACATTTTCTTAATGTTTTAAACTCATTTCAACTGCCTAAAGGCTGGTTCAAAATAAATGATACTAGTAAAGTCACATTATTCAGAATGAAATATTCTCCTGGGCCTGTAATGACGTACTCTGTAATAATAAGCTCCGATTTAAAAGTCGAAACATTTTTATATGAATGCGAAATACAAATACTGCGAAACGACCTTAAACCTGATTCGAAGACTCCCTTTACTTCCCATAAGTGAAATCAAAGATTTGTTGCATAATATCGACAAAAACGCTGAAAAACTGAAGTAAGTTTTAAAACATATTTCTAGTTTATTAGATTCATTGGCGTTGAATATGTTAGATGTTGAGGACAGTTTCCAAAATAATTCATCTTTAGCTGGAGCTTTAGCTTTTTTATCTGAGCAACTGAAATTATGTACATCGAACAAGGCAAGATCATATCGGTATTCGAATAACACTTTATCCCAAAGACGTTATCGTAGGAATAACACTTTATCCCAAAGACGTTATCGTACGAATAGTTTTATATGCATATATAATATTTAACAAAATTTTAGATTATTTCGAGGAAACTTTTTTAACAGTTCATAATAAACGGGCATTTGTTACCTACTCAATATATTTTGAAATTTCTCTCAGAAAACGACCATCTATATAATGATAGCAAATGGAATATTCATACAATTCATACAAAAATTGTGAATACCTGTACAGTAAATATACTCGTTAAAAATTACTGTGGAAAATAAAACGACCGATTAGCGTCATGCAAAATTCGCAAATTGAAGACTTTGATTCAATAAGTTTTGGTAGTAATGGTATTTGCTTTGAAATTTCGTTTTTCCATAATAAAATCGAATGGGGTAAAAAGAAGGGCTCAGTTGACGACTGGTACTCTCCTTAAACCGGAAGCCCTTCAAAAATATCAAAAAACCTATTGCTTTTGCGGTTCGCATTATCCAACGCACAACGATGTGACTTCGGGGTCTGCCTGCCTGTTGTGGCGTCACTCGAAAAAAAAGGAAACGGAAACACACGTGTTTCATTCCTCCCTGAAGTATGTGCCAGGGAGGCGGGCAGCTTGAGTTTGGGACTAACTCCTTCAGCCAGATCAGAGGATACACTTGTATGTACAAGTGCATTGAGGATAGGTGAGACGGGATATTTATGGAACATAGGAAGTGTGGGTAGGGTTCAGAGGATTAATACTGGCCCAGCATTCGCCTTGTAAGTTTGCAAGCAGTGACTTACATTACCATGAGGAAACCTCTGAAAAAAACTCATGGCAGACCAGTCGGCCCCGGGGTTTGAACCCGAGACCTCCCAAATACTAGCCAGCGTACCTAACGTACTTAACTAACTAGCTTGGTAACCGTCACTCGGCAGCCTCCAGTCCTTATATTCTCGGTGTTGTTGGTCGGACTCGCGCTCGTAGGATTCCCTACAATTGACTATGCCCCTCTTAAATATTTATTTTATTTCAATTTTATTATTTACTATTAAAGTAAAGATACAACTGAGTATTTTGTGAATATTTCAAGTGCCTACCTGTTGCCATTATTGATATCGAGCAAAAATGGGATAAAAAATCGCGTTGGTTGTATGAGAGCCCCCATAAATATTTATTTCATTTTGTTTTTAGTATTTGTTGTTATAGCGGCAACAGAAATACATAATTTGTGAAAATTTTAACTGTATAGCTATTGCAAGAAGAGGTACAATTGGGCACACGCAGCTTGCACTGGGCTGACTATTGCAGAAGCCAAACAGAAAAGTCTTGGATTTGTGATTTTCGTTCCTTAGCAATGAAACGCTATTAATTCTAATGCTTTTTCATTCATATAGGTCCAGTTATAGTCTTATATCAGTCAAAAATGTTAGGCGCCATCTTACCCTCCAGCAGAATTCTTCTTACCCGCAGTAGCTGCTAAAATGGCGACTTTGACATAGGTGTCAAAAAGTTGAAAAATATAGTGAATGTCCGGGTTTTTAGCTCTACAAAAATAACAATGTATTACTGAAATTCAGGCGATAGCAGTACTTCAGAAGGATTCATAGGTTCTCTATCATTGGGGCTCCCCTATATGTGAAAACTCTGAGATTAATTTCTCAAACATATATATGTATGTATATATATATATATATATATATATATATATATATATATATATATATATATATATATATATATATATATATATATATATATATATATATATATACAGGTTGTCCCGTAAAGACCACGTCAAACTGCAGGAGCATGTAGGTCGAATGTTAGTCTACCTTCTATGAAAAAAAATTTTCTATGAAAGTCCTTCCGTTTTCGAGATATTTTTTTTTATATAAAAATATAGAATTTATGTCCCTCCCAGTAGTTTTTTTATGCTGTTGGTAAAATTTTACACTTTTCTAAGTAATTTCTTCAGTAAAATATTGCTGAATGATAATTTTAACTTTAACAGTGAGAAAATGCTCGAAACATTATTGAAGGGGCTATAAGAAATGTTTTCAATGGAAGTTTTAAGAGTATACTTTTTTTTCATGAAGTTCAACCCATCGTTGTGAAAACAAAATGTTTTGGGCTACTGCTGCACATTACATTATTAAATTGCCTATTTTATGGAGATTTCAAAATGGTATGATACTATAGATTTTTTATTGGAAAACTGAAAATTATCGCAATTTTTCTCAAAAAGGGGATATTTCTGATAAAGCTTAATTTGACGGTTTTTATTTAATCACTTATTGAACATTATTGATATTTTCACTATTTACAATCATTATAGCAAATGTTCAAAATGACGACCTCTTTCGCGTACACAGGCCCTGCATCGACCGAGAAAATACCTTTTCAATGCCCTCAAACTAGTCTCTGTTATTTCCGCTGCAGCAACTCGGATACCCTCCCTCAACTCAGCTTCATTGCTTATGGTTTTTGAATAGACTTTGCCCAGTAACCCCAATAATAAAAATCCAGTAGATTCAGGTCTGGTGAACGAGGGGGCCACAAAATTTCACCTCCTCTTTCAATACACCGGTCGATATTGTGATCTGTCTTCTCTCTTCTCGTGTATGGATTTACGATTTGCCAGCTATGCAAATTGTGAAGATTCATGTACCCATCCTTTCGACAGGAAGTCTCATCGCTCCAAATAATCTTATTAAAAAAATTTGGATCTTCAGGATCGGTAAAATTGAACTCGGGCTGGGTTTTTATTTTATAGGCAGTTGATTTGGGTATGCCTGTACGGCGTTCTATCATACGAGTAGATATTGATGGATCTTCTTCGACTTCATCCAGAACGATGTCATCATACACCAATGAGGGCCGGCCACTGCTTTTACGACGACCAGGAACTCTGCCTTCGGTGATTGTGTCGTGTGTTCGGATAAACACTTCATAGTTGGGTTTTCGGCGATTAGGATACCGCTCTGAATATAGCCTTGCCGCAGCACGAGCATTAAGGCGCACTTCACCGTAAATCAAATGCATGTCAGCGTATTCTTGCGACGTATACTGAGCGTTTTCTTCCACCATTTTCAGAAAAAACAATGTCGTAAATGATAAACTAGGAGTCAAAAACAAACAAAATATTTGTTAACACTTCAGTCAAACAAAATGCAATTTGTTAAGCAGAACAGTTCTAAAACAAAATCAGATCAGTGCGTGAACGATAACCAAGAAGTGAGAATGACGCACGAGCTAAGTAACATACTGAAGGAATTGAATGACAAGTTGATATCAAACGAATCCACAGCAGCCTTTGTTAAGTTTTTATGAAATTTCTCTTCTGCCTAAACTAGATGGATAAAAAAAGACCCGAAAATGGTTGCATTAAATGAATAATTCTGATTATTGAGGTAAATAATTATGCAACTATCATTTTTTTACGTGAAATATTGAGTGTTTCATTAGATAAGGCAGAATAAAATATATGATGACCAAAATTGGCAAAATAGATTATGTCAGAAAAGTTTCCTTTTTGAAAAAATTGCAATAATTTTCAATTTTTCTATTGTGTCATACCATTTTGAAATCTCCATGAAAAAGGCAATTTAATAATGTAATGTGCAGCAGTAGCCCAGAACATTTTGTTTTCACTACGATGGGTTAAACTTCATGAAAAAAAGTATACTCTTAAAACTTCTATTGAAAACATTTCTCACAGCCCCTCCTCTATGAGGTTCCAGAAATGGATTAGAAAAGTGTAAAATTGTACCAACAGCATAAAGAAACTATTGGGAGGGACATAAATTCTATATTTTTATATAAAAAAAAATATCTCGAAAACGGAAGGACTTTCATATGAAAAATTTTTTCATAGAAGGTAGGGTAACCTTCGAGCTACATGCTCCTTCAGTTTGACGTGGTCTTTACGGGACACCCTGTATATATATATATATATATATATATATATATATATATATATATATATATATATATATATATATATATATATATATAAATGTTAATCACACATGAAAGATTTTACGAAAATCGTTGTTTAGAAAGTCTACAACGGATAAAAATCTACTCTCGCACCTGACTGTTGACTTCCGATACACTGCAGTAGTCCAGTAGTTTATTATTTTCTAGGAAAATACGATTAAAATATATTCATGAAATAATATTCTAGTTTCACAGTACGAGAATCGAAACGCCCTTTATAAAATAAGTACTAAATGAAAAACAAAACACTTGTTTAAGTTTACTCACTTGGGAACTTGTAGAATGGCACTGAGAGGCAACTAACACTATGAATAGTTCTAGCACTGATATCATGTTGGTCTGATGAGCAGGTGCACATTGAATTGAAAGTGCAACTACCGGATTGTTGACCATAACATCGAATTATTTGAACAAGAACTGTAGTCCATAGTATAAGCATCATATCTGAAAAAAAAGAAATCGTTCGATAATTTTCTTCAGTATTTCTCAATATCTTTAACGATATGGTCTATTTATAGTACATTTATTCTATGTATATATATATATATATATATATATATATATATATATATATATATATATATATATATATATATATATATATATATATATATATATATATATATATATATATATATATATATATATATATATATATATATATATATATATATATTTATATATATATATATATATATATATATATATATATATATATATACATATATACATATATATATATATATATATATATATATATATATATATATATATACATATACATATATACATATATATATATATATATATTATATATATATATACATAATATACATATATATACATATATATATATATATATATATATACATATACATATATAGATAGATATATATATATATATATATATATATATATATATATATATCGATATACCGGGTGCATCATCAATAATGGGAAATATTTCAACTCAAAAATCATGGCCCATTTTTGAGTTACTCCAGCGTCCAAAAAAAACCTGAAAATAGCTTTCTGATATTCAAGTATGACTTGAATTGCTTTTTCAATAAATAAATGAAACTTGATGAACAACTAGTTCAATGTACGTTAATGGAATACATTAACATTGGAAATATTGAATAAAATCAATATTATTGTGTAAACTTATGTTTAACTTTAAGTATCTTATAAGATAATGAAATATCGTTACGTGGAAAGACTCATAGAGAGTACCAGACAATCAAAAACTCATACTGAAATGACAATTCCACCAGTGGCGAAAAATGGTCTACCTACTGCCCTTCTCGAGCACTTATAGAAGTAGCCAAAAAAAATTTATTTGACATTATTTAGTACAGTGTACCGTATCTTCAGTTCTTGCCAAATGTAATAGGTATATGATAAATGATTTTGAAGTACATGGCAGATATCAATCTTAAATTTTTTATTTATATCTTCTATCTGACATATTTTTTTGGAAAGAATAAGATAGATTCTAATTACTGAAATAATTTGTTAAATGGGAATCATACATTCATTGTAAATTTTTATATTTCAGATGAAGAGGAAAGGTGATTGAAACTGAACTTCTGAGAAGCTCTATACATTAGTAGGTAGGTATAAGAATAAAGTATAAAATTAGGTATATTATAAAAAAGTAAATTTGTAAAATTGAAATAAATTGAATGGGTTCAGATAGGGTACTCAAAATTAAATACTTAGGCATAATTCAAGATGAAAATTTATCTGACAAGTATCACACAGAATATATTACGACCAAAACGTAAAAGAAAATATGTTTTTGTCTAGATTGAGCAACAAACTCAATCTGAATACTAGAATATTGATATTCAAAACAACTGTACTGCCACCATTTAGATTATTGTGCGTATTTATTATTTAACATACAAAAAACTCAACTTACTTTGATACAAAAAATTATGACTGGAGGTATGATAAGAGTGGCGTAAAAGAAAATATGTTTTTGTCTAGATTGAGCAACAAACTCAATCTGAATACTAGAATATTGATATTCAAAACAACTGTACTGCCACCATTTAGATTATTGTGCGTATTTATTATTTAACATACAAAAAACTCAACTTACTTTGATACAAAAAATTATGACTGGAGGTATGATAAGAGTGGCACTCAAATTTAAAAGAACACCGATAAAAGTAATGAAACATTGAATCTCATGAATGTAGAACAGAGAATATTTTATAAGACCATGAAGTTTATATTCGAAATTAAAAATCAAATATTACCAACATAGTTAAGTGAAAATATACACGAAAGTGAATATATGCACGAATATGATAAAAGACATCGAGATGATCTCTTTGTTGAAATACCTATTTAGCACCACATTGATGCATAAATCCACATTAAGTGACGGAATTAAGTTTTTTAATGATTTGTCAAAATAAAATAATGTAAATTCAATGAATTAAAAAAAGTATATATATATATATATATATATATTAAATATATATATATATTTATATATATATATATATATATATATTTATATATATTTATATATATATATATTTATATATTTTTATATATATATATATATATATATATATATTATATATATATATATATATATATATATATATATATATATATATATATATATATATATATATATTATATATATATATATATATATATATATATATATATATATATATACAATATATATATATATATAATATATATAATATATATATATATATATTTATATATATATATATATATATATATATATATATTATATTTATATATATATATATAATATATATATATATATATATATATATATATATATATATATATATATATATATATATATAATATATATATATATATATATATATATATATATATATATATATATATATATATATATATATATATATATATATATATATATATATATATATATATATATATATAGATATATATATATATATATATATATATATATATATATATATATATATATATATATATATATATATATATTATACATATATATATATATATATATATATATATATATAAATATCTATATACAGCCATTGGATAGAAGTGTTTATGGTCCCTTTAAAAAATATGTTTCATCCGCTCAAGACAGTTGGCTACGAAACCACCCTGGAATATCGATGACAATCTATGTCAACAGAGATATTTTCGGCGACGATGCCAGTGTGACAGATCAACCCCTACCATTACCTCTACAATCTTCTCAAACAGAATCTGTAGCTGCTAAGTCAACTGATCTAGCAGAAGAAACTCCTGATACGTCCACACCTAATTCACCGGCTATTTTGATTGATAATATACTGCCATCTGCCTGTTATGAAGTAAATGAACTTGAACCAGTTGCTTCAACAACAGTATCGAATAAAAATACTTTCCAAACAAATTCTAAAATCAATCTTACATTCTCCCCAGAATTCGTTCGTCCACTACCTAAAGCTGAGCTACGTAAGTCAACACGTAAAGGTCGAAAAAAACGAAAATCTGCGGTGCTTACCGATACACCTGAAAAAGATGCGCTCGAGGAAGAACAAACGAATCGAAATCTCAAGAAATCAAAAGAAATTATAAAGTCAACAGAAAAGAAAGTGAAGAAAAAGGTTTTCGTAGATTCAGATTCTTCTTCAGAGGAAGAGTGTTTTTGTTTAGTTTGCAGTGAAGATTTTGCGAACAGTAAACCCAAAGAAAAATGGGTTATGTGCGTGGCGTGCAAAATGTGGTCACATCAAGCGTGCACTGATGGAAATTATCCATATATCTGCCATAACTGTAATTCTGACAGTGATTAGATAATCAAGAAGACCTAAACACGTTCAGTTAAATATTCATTTATTGTTTTAAGAAATAGAAATATTTTATGTTCACGTTTGTACATGTAGCTAAATAAAAATATATGAGTTACAACTTACCCCGTGTACTGTTACTTTTTACCCCAAGGCGGGGCACGTTGTAACAAAGGGTCAATGTGAACTAAAAATGAAGCTAGCCATCTTATTTGTGAATATTTCAAATAGTCATTTATGTAATTTGGTCACCGCACATATAGGAAGAAATTCATGAAAAAAAAATCTGATAAGGGGTAACAGATCTATGAGAGAAAAAACATTATATATTTTTTGTTACGACTTGCCCCGGTCTCCCCTATATATATATATATATATATATATATATATATATATATATATATATATATATATATATATATATATATATATGACAATGGTGGATTAATTTAAGTAGCTGAAAATTGTACTATTAATATAATACGTTTCTCTGAACCTAATAAACGTATATTATTATGTTAAAACTGATAACCTATTGAATAAGCAAATAGACATTTTTTCTGTTGAATATATTCCATATTTGATGTAATGAAGGCATGTTTTCTAGAAGGATTACCTAACCATTGTCCTAATATTTCACTTCTTACTACTATCGCTTTCTTTACTAAAATCTACATACCAAGATTTTTTTTTTCATTTTTATAAATATATTATGTAGATATAGATTCAGTTAAGGTACCTATCTGCCGAAATTAATTATGTTTTTCTAATAATATCCGATTACATTTGTTTATCCTCCGCCTTATGCATATGTTGTCACAGTACTCTGCAGCCTTCACAATTTCGAAACATTCAATGACTTTCAATGAATTCATTCTTTAAATATCTTCATTCATAGATTTTATTCTTGAAAATTTATGAACGTAACAATTCCTAACTTACACAATTTTGAATGTGATAAATATGAATGTATCTGAATTATTGAACTATCCAAATATCCAAAAATATATGAATGTATAGTTAAACGAATAAAATAAAACTGAATGATTATATCTACTTCAATTATCGATCCTTTCAAGTAAGAGTTGATTTGATCCTACTGATCCATATCAAACTATGCCTGATCGCGTCTGCAATTTAATTGACCATTCAGATATTTATTCGATAAAATATGACTTTCCAATTTCTCATTTATTGTCACATGAGGCTACACAGTACATCAGTTCATTCAATTCAACATAAAACTGCAGCATATAACAGTATGGTATATCCACTTCTTTATAATTCTATGTTCTAGTGGAGGGGTGAATATCTGGTGATTCATGTTTTCCAACATGAATGAATTACGATGATTGAATACAAGTTCACGAGTATGTACGGTGATTTATTGAGGATTTAGTGATTTATTGGGGATTAACGGTGATTTACTGAGGATTTATTGAGGATTTACGAGGATTTACCGAGGACTTATGTATTACGCATGCGCTTTGCTCCTCTCGAGACTTCTATTTGCCAAATTTATACTGGCAACACTGCCCGCAGCCACCGAAGCTGCGGGCAGTGTTGCCACTAACTTGAAATTTATAAGGATTTATAAGTGATTTATTGAAGATTTGAGAGATCTGACGGATATTTATAAGGATTTATTTCTTGAGAAGGATTTAAGGTGTACAAGATTTGGGGCAGATATTCACCCCTCAGTTCTAGACAAACTTCAATGAAGAATTGATCATGATGAAACAGATGCATATAATCCACAATTTATTGACAATATTATAAAAAGAGAACTTTAATTTAGCAACAAAACTATATTTCAACTTATCTCGGTGAATAACTGGCATACCTTTTCCTACCTTATAAATAATATCAATATTGCTTACCGCCAGAATAACTCACGAGTTCAATATAAAAGGAACAATAAATCAGAAACAGATTAATTCCCAAATCGGTTATGTGGTGATTGTAACAATATATATAATTATATATATATAATATATATATATATATATATATATATATATATATATATATATATATATATATATATATATATTGTATATACAGGGTAATTCATTAATATGTGTAAATATTTTAACGGAAGAATTTTGAGCTCAAAATATGAAGACCTAACCCAATTTGCTCACACAAAATATGTCTCCTTACTGATTTACAGGGTGTTTTATTTAGATTATTAAAAATGAATTTTGTTCATTACTTTAATGCTGCTTGATATTTTTTTATCATATTTGGCAGTAAGGTAAAGTAGTTTAGAGCACATCAAATAATAGTAAAGAAGACTTTCTCGCTATCACCAGTGGCGTACGGCAGGGGCACGGGAAGAGTTCTCGTTTCATAAATTCTACCCCACTGGCAGAATTGTCATTTTAGTATAATTTTCCGATTCTCCAATATTTTCTCTGTAAATAAGGAACTCTCTTTTCGTAACGCTAGAGCCACTATTTTTCGAGATATTTAACGTTGAAAATATGGCTGCACAATTCTTTCGATTTTTATGTTCGAGTCATGTCGGTGTTTTTTTGTCATACGATTGTATGTATTACGTAAAATAAACATTATTAGGTATTTATTTTCAATTTATAATAATATTAACAAACAATTTAAAACAGAACAACTACAAAAATATCCCAAACGATAAATACTCGCCACGAACAATGGCAGCAAATTGTATATTCCGCTAATTTCTTTGCGAATCAGCCAAATATATTTTTTTAAGTTCGAAGATAGTTTAGCGAAAGAGTAGATAAACTTATTGAGGTAAACGGAGATCACATTGAACATTTGTTGTGAATTGTTTTTAAGTTTCGTTCATAAATTTGATATTCTTCCAAAAATTGTAAAGAAGATCTTGATAATTAAGTATTTATTTTGAACTTTTTTTATGTAGCGCTGGTTATTTTTGTAGTTGTTCTGTTTTAAATTGTTTGTTAATATTATTATAAATTGAAAAAAAACCTAATAATGTTTATTTTACGTAATACATGCCATCGTATGACAAAAACACTGACATGACTAGTACATAAAAATCGAAAGAATTGTGCAGCCATATGTTCAACGTTAAATATCTCGAAAAATAGTGGCTCTAGCGTTACAAAAAAATAGTGCCTTATTTACAAAGAAAATATTGGAGAATCGAAAAATTATACTAAAATTACAAATCTGCCAGTGGCGTAGAATTTAGAAAACGAGAACTCGTCCCGTGCTCCTGTCGTACGCCACTGGTGATAGCCAGAAAGTCTTCTTTACTATTATTTGATGTGTCCCAAACTACTTCAACTTACTGCCAAATATCATAAAAAAATATCAAGCAGCATTGAAGTAATGAACAAAATTCATTTTTAATAATCGAAATAAAACACCCTGTAACTCAGTAAGGAGAAATATTTTATATGAGCAAATTTAGTTAGATCTTCATATTTTGAGCTCACAATTCGGGTTAAAATATTTACACCTATTTATGAATCACCCTGTATATATATATATATATATATATATATATATATATATATATATATATATATATATATATATATATATATATATATATATATATATATCGGTAGAACACATGGAAATTTTGGAAAATGTATCAAATAATAACTCAAGCACTGATTCGAAAATAATAAGAGAGTTTTCAATTATTCCAGATATTAATTAGATTACTAGCATTTACCCACGGCTTCGCTCCTTAAATAACTGTCACATATCATTAAAAAATGAAAATGAATGAATAGAATATAGGATTGAAACTAACTCTGTTTTTTAAATTTTCAATTGCTTTTTTTTGGATTGAGCTCTCATTTTTCAAGTTATTATTTTTAAAAGTACAACCGAAAAAGCGCCCCCTCCACCAGCCTCGCACGGACTAACAAAAAATTAAAAATTAAAAATTATAATACACACATAAACCCTTCTATTTCACGGTTGTATAGGGAGCCTACTGCGCGAGTGAACACTTAATTCCTTGACATTGACCCGCACGGCCCGTACCCCAGTGACGCCTACATTGCATAAGGTGCTGCCTATCTAGCTGAGCATGGTGAGCGGCTACCACTCAACTTTTTTCTAATACTTACATTTTTAAACTAGTGATTTCTTTGAAGTGGAATGTCCGAATTGAACAATTCAAAAAGTTATATAAAGGTATTAAAGCAGTCTTGAATATAAAGTAATTCATCAGGATCAATACCAATATACAAATTAAGAGCCTTTTATCGCAGCGGAATTTCAATTAAATTTCTATAATAAAAGAACACTCATTGTGGCATAACTAGAACAGTATTCAATTAAATTTCTATAATAAAAGAACACTCATTGTGGCATAACTAGAACAGTAAGATATATACTGTCGCGACGCTTTGTAAATAATGATACGTTCTGCAAAGTAGTAGTAGATTATTTTATTCTATCATCAATAGTTTTCGCAGCACACACGATGTAAAGAATATTTTAGGTATTTTTTTCACACCTTGGGTTACATTATTGGAGTTTTAGTAAGGATTCCTAATTGATAATAGAATATAGCCTATGTCATCCGCGGAAAGTGTAACTCCCCAACAATGAAATAAATTTTCAAATCAGTAGTTTCGGAGCCTATTCAATGCAAACAAACAAATAAACACTTAAATATTTCCTCTTTATAATATTAGTATAGATAATCATAAATTCAATACAGATTTATTGAAATTTGATGAAAATCCTGCTATATATATTCTATACTTGATGTAAGTTATGACATTTTTCTCGATGGGTTTTTTAATATCTCATTGTTATCGTTTTCCTCACGGAAATCTAAAACTGTCATACCACAATTTTTGAATTCAGTGTTATCTCATGAAGCCATCGTATGGCGAAACGCTGCATCATAGATAAAATTTTAGTAATCGTTAGTATAAGACATGTGTTTCTCTTATTAATAAAACCGGTTGTTTCTACTCCTAAGTGGGATAATAGTGGACTACTTCATGACACCTACCAACTATCTACTAACAACCTGCACGAAACTCAATAAATCTCCTTCTTAACTTCTAAAAGACACTCTGAACGGTTGATTAGCACTTTTATCTAATAAGAATCACTCGGACAGAAATACGTTAACAAGATACTGTATTGAATTTGCGAGAGAACAACAGGTTATATGTTTGCTTTCGGTTTTTCTCGAAAATGAACGTTGCTCATGGCTAACTGGATGAGGTAATACGATGTTAAACATGGTGGTATAAATAAATCTACCATGACTCACGTGTCAGGTTCACTGATTTGATCTTAATATGGGATCGGCTCACTTTGATGTTCTTTTATCGCTATATTTTCGAATAGGCAGTTCTATAATTCAGAAGCATTAAGTAGATGAGAATTGAATTGAATTAAAGAAAATTCAAGGTTATAGGAAATGGAAAAATTCATTTCAGATTTTCTTTATCAACTCATGTTTTGCGTATTTTACACTGCCAGAAGGTGAGTCATTTTAATTTGGTTTTGTTTATAAACTGAATCAATATTATATGCTAAAAGTAAGGGAGATGAATTAAACTAAATTTCCTAGAAGCGTTACAGATGAATAAATACAAAATTCTGGTCTTCTATGGAATAGCCAAATTAATCATACTATAAGCCCCTTTCTTAATCTTCTCAATATTACGGAACTACTTGACTAGCAGTTCAGAATGGAATTTCCTCTATTAGTATCTCTAACTCTAACTATCTTTGTATTTACTCTTTCTATACTATTTGTCATTTATTTGTTTCTTGTATCGGAGAGTATTTTATGTAATGAACGTGTAAATTGTTTTTATTAACCATTGTTTCCATATGTTTATTAATATAATTCAAGTATCGGCCTCATTATTCTAATAAAAATTGAATACCGAGTTAATGATTTTCCTAAACACACTTTTGTTGCGACAAGATTTAGACTTGTTTCGGATGCTTATTTCGAATATTTCCTGTTAATCCCGAACACACTAAATTGCAAAGATAAATCGTCAGGACTGAATATTAATCAAAGAAAACCTCGATAAAGAAAAATGTAGCATTAGCGTCGATGTCTGTGTTTTCGCAATCGTTACAAACTCTTGAACTGAAGTAACAATCATAGATCTTCAATCCGTGGAACCATTTAATCCAAAAATAGGAATTTTTTATGGGCGTACAAGGAAATCTGAAAGTGCACTTTAATTATTTGGATTCTCTTCAAATGGAGGTTCGTAACTTTATTCATTGTTTCAAAGTTTCTGCATTGGAGAGCTTTTTATATTTTTTGTTCTCAATTTCTATTATTCAGCTTGAATTATATCGTTGGCCGCACAAAATGCGGTAAAGTTTCGAGGTAGACCAGAGAAAATTCATCATAGAGCTACCAAATTTCAACTTTTCTGTATTGAAAATGAATTGAATATTTCATTACGAAATGAATTTGAAATTAAAGTACCGAAAAATCCCATAGCGCGAACTGTTATATTCAAATATGAAAATGATATTTCTGAGGGTATTCCGTTATTATATTGGAATGAAGTTCCTCATCGCACGTTGAACTAAAGACAATTGGCGGAGGAAAGATAGGTCTAAAATGTGCCCATCACGACAGCGTTGCTAGGACTGCGCGTATTCGTATATGCGTATTTGATTAGTGAGCTGTGCGAGCAATAATACTCATAACCTCTCATATTCACTCAACTTGTCTCAGATGTTGCTACTTTATTGTTATTAGTCGTAGCTTATCCCATAAAATACATACTATTACGTTGTATCGAAGGAAAACAGTCAGGTGCGGGAATATTTTCCCTTCCGTCTTAGACGTTCTAGACCACGATTTCATGTCTGAAATATATATATATATATATATATATATATATATATATTATATATATATATATATATATATATATTATATATATATATATATATATTATATATATATATATATATATATATATATATATATATATATATATATATATATATATTATATATATATATATATATATATATATATATATATATATATATATATATATATATATATATATATTATATATATATATATATATATATATATATATATATATATATATTTATATATATATATATATTTATATATATATATATATATATATATATATATATATATATATATATAATTAAGTGAACTAGGACATTCAATTGAAACTAATCACACAAACCTCCTAGCGGAGCTGGTTATAAAAGTTCACGAAGCATCGAAATATCAACATCTACCCTAGACGGTAATTGTTAGAAATGTTAATTTGTTTATCACAATCGATGGAAATTGATAGACAGACTGTTTCGCCCTTATTGGGGCTCATCAGTATCATCCATTCACCGAGAGTGATAACCAAACCAACATTTAAAACGGTCATACATATTTCTTCTAGTAACTCCATGACATATAAATATTACACAGCGCCACCTGTCGGAAACAATTGAACCACATCTTTCAGACAGACGAAAACGTTTCGGCAACAAGAACTAGTACGTCCGGAACACCTGAAGGTGGCTACCATATTCGCTAAGCAAGAATAAAGTTGACACATCAATTCGATGTGATTCAACATTCACACACCGCAAGCAGCAATCGCTCCGAATTTTATCGTAATCGCAAATGAATATAAGTAAGAATTATTCGTGTTCTAACAATTACCGTCTAGGGTAGATGTTGATATTTCGATGCTTCGTGAACTTTTATAACCAGCTCCGCTAGGAGGTTTGTTTGATTAGTTTCAAATAAATGTCCTAGTTCACTTAATTTTATAACCACGGGCGTGTTTTCCGTTTAACACAAATAATTCTTACTTATATATATATATATATATATATATATATATATATATATATATATATATATATATATATATATATATATATATATATATATATATATATATATATATATATTCCCCTTACATATTGCCATCTCCAGCGGCACCCATCGAGTCGAATGAGGTGAAATTGGGTACCTAGAATTCTTTCCGTTGCAGAACGAAAGTATCAAAATTTAGGTAAATTTCTACAACCGCCGTCATTTTACGCAGATATTTTTAATTTTCATATGAATATCCTTGCCGGTGCATATTTACTTGAGCTGTTCGTATCACACCATATGAGCTGAAATCTACTTTTCCGGGATTATTTTCACAGCAGAACGAAACTACCAAAATTTGGTTGAATTTTTCCAACCCCCGCCATTTTTACGTAGATATTTCTCGTTTTTTCGTTGTTTTTGAAAACTCCACATTGAGTTAGATGGTTCAAACTTGGTACGTAGATTGAGTTAATGTTGAGAAAGTACCTTTGGGAGGTCAGTACACGATGCACTCCACGAAATTGTTTTTTACAATAGAGGGTTGAAATTTGGTACGTGGATTGAGTTGATGTTGAGGTACGTTCCTTCGTTGATTTTGAATTTTTTACTCAATCAATATTTACTTCGCAATTTAAAAAAAAAAAAAAAATTTTCAAAATATAATTCAATCCGTTAGAATCACATCTCAACGCGATGCATTTCGCGCGCAAAATTGGACTTTAGTGATGGAGCTCTGATGCTCACGAGTTTTTTTACATTGATAAAGAATGAATTATGAAAGTGGTTCAGTAGCAGTTGGGGAGAGTGATGAGGAAGTCAGGTAAGTACCAATGCTTGTGAATTTCAGAAAGGTACTCTTTAGAAGTATGAAGATATTAGTGCGTTATAATAGATAACGTATGATACTAAAGTAGAAAATTGATTGTAAATTACAAATAATCTATTTTCTATTCGTATGAAGACAATCAGGAATCGTAATGAATATCTAATTGAAGAAACAAATTTAGCATTTTTTATTTTGGTTTAAACATCAGCCCTCGGATAAAAAGTCAGATCTATTATAGTTACAATTTCGATTGGATCAATTTAAGATCTAAGAATGATTCAGAAAAATTAATACCACCCGATGCTGTTTTTTCGAGATACTCACAAATCTCAAACATATGTGTCCACAAAACAATCATTACAGAGATTGACTGTTGGAACAAAAAGTGAACAATGAAAATTCTTGAATAATTCAAAATTATCAAAAAAACATCAAAGGGAGCTCTTCATATGTATAGCTGGTTATATTATAGAAAATGTTAAGTCACCCCGACTCAAAATCTGCATACAGCTGTTTTGATCTTATTAGATCTCTTCAGTGCAGTCTACCCGACTCGAAATGAATTGATACATTTCTTTTTGTTCAATTATATATGGACAACCCATATCACCCTCCATGCAGGAACAAATACTTCCTGACAATAATTAAGTTTGAATTAACGAAAAATTCCTCTTTTTCACTTTATGTGATTCATAAATTTGACCTAGTATATTATATATAATTTGATTGTTTTAATTCAATTGATAATTAGTTTATATTTCTGTAATAGTTGATAATGAAATGTCTATTTTCATAAATTGGGCGACAAATTATTATTTCAAATCGAAGTAGCCATTACTTGATGGAAATGCATATCAAAAAATGAGAACACGTTTATTCAAACTCAATTTCCACTACATTTACAATTAAATGACTATTATTTCGACACCACGATGTGTTCATCAGATTTAGTTATAAATTATTACTTTCTCTTCTATAATTTTTTTCATTTGATTACCCAAGCATTGATAATTTATTTCATTGTATCTGCTATATGATATATAATATAGAAAGAAAAGAACTTTGTTTCAACCTCGTGTCACACGACACTCTGAAGAAGCTCGCCACTCGTGCTAGCGAAACGTTAGGAAGAAATTCCAACCGACGACGGTCCTTAAACCCGAACCAGGACAAATATCACTAACCCTAGATACCTACCATTTTGCAATTGGTTTCGTCTGATAAAAAATAAATATATATTATGGATTCAAACTCCACTTTGGTACTTCGGCCTATCCCGCCTATCGAAACAGAACAGTAATCTTTTATTTTGGAGGAAAATAGGACTAAAAGGCGTGAGCAGTAGAGCATTTCTCCGAGGGTAATATTGTATCCTAATTTTTTACATTTTTGAATAAAGAAGCACTGTAGAGATGAGCAACCTTGAAACCCACAAAACAAAACATCCATACATAAAATTATTCTTACATCAACTCTATCCACCTACAGAATTTCAGCCCTATGACTCAATCTGAAGGAGCTGATAAGGTAAGTAAAACATCATCACCCAAAATAAAGAAATCTATATATTAAAATGGCGACGGTGAACATTAACTTGAATATGTTGTCCATAATCAATTTTCAAAATTTTATCCGCTCATTCACAGAATAAAAATGGTATTCCCTACAATTGATACTGCAAATCATTCGAAAACATTTGCTAAACCTACAGTATTATACCATAATATGACAATATCTTCATTCATTCAATGTGATTTCAATATATCCATTTATTGTCCAAGAACGATAAAATAAATTATCTAATTAGAATCGAAAAATTTATATTCGATAAGATATTGTTGTTTAGAGCAGCACTCAAATAATGATTCATCAAAGTTTCAAAGGCTCTTTCAAAAATAAATAAGGTATACGAGAACAGATTTGAGCAATCGTAGAAAAATTATAGAAAAAACTAAAATAAGCAAACCCTCAAAGGAGCTAGTAATCCGATTTAGAAAAAGCGTTATGGAGAAAACCACAAAATCAGCCACTGAGTTCAATATAAAAGCTCATTTGCCAGTGACATTCGGAAAGTGGAGTGTAATCACATTTGCAGTTAGATTTCTATGCAAAAAGAGCACAGAAGGATAATCTTCCGCTTTTATAACCGAGAAATACGGTTAGTATTAGGCGACCCACAATTCAATTAACAGCCTGTTACGGTATAATTTCATAATTAAAGTACAGAACTCGGGGCTTAAATTTGCCACATCGAAATGTCCTTTGCATTTTGTTAATTAAAAAGGTCAATATCGATGGGATGAGTATTTCCCTACAAATAGTATTTCAGAATCATCCAATATGAAGTAAATGCCTATCCCGCGTGTATCTACCTCAATATGAATAAAGTACATGTTTCCACAGAACCGTTTCGTATAATATAGACATATAAAATATGTAAACAGCTTTTATTACCTATGATAGTTACGTACACTATAAATACTTTCAGGGTCGATTTCAGCTATACCACACTTCCAGTACAAGGTGCTTGTAGAGTATAGTATATATGTACCACTGTTGCCGATTCTTATTAATAACAACACCATAACCCTAGGAGAAAAGTCAACAAGATACACACACACACACACACACATATATATATATATATATATATATATATATATATATATATATATATATATATAAATATATATATATATATATATATATATATATATATATATATATATATGTATATATATATATATATATATATATATATATATATATATATATATATATTCTCCTTCTTCTTGAACTAGATTTTCGGCCTGTTTTTCCAGCTTTAGAGAGTTCCTTGCGACATCGACATCCAGGTATTCCTTCACCTCTTTGGTGGTCTGCTCTCTTATGGAGTTTTCTAGTAACTATCATCCATAATTGACTATAAAAGCTTCTATCGAGTAATAAAATATAATAATACTATTTATTGAGAATCTTCAGAATAGTAGACTGCTTTGGAATATTTGGGATATATTCATAATATTATCTACATTTCCCGACAAAGGACTGTATTATAATGATAAAAGGAAATTCTGGTTAACACCCTGTTGTTTAAACAACAATAAAACAATTAATTATTAGGTGAAGAATATTATATATATACATATATATATATATATATTTATATATATATATATATATATATATATATATATATATATATATATATATATATATATATCTAATAATTATAAATATATATATATATATATATATATATATATAATTTTTTATATATATATATATATATATATATATATATATATATATTTATATATATATATATATATATATATATATATATATATATATATATATATATATAGGATGTTCAAGAGGTTTTTCCTGACGAAATTTTAAGAAAAAAAGTTTTTATGAATGTAGATCCGCAAATGATTCCTTACCGAAATACAGGATGTTGAAGTTTGAAAAAAAATGTCATGTTTTTACACATCTTCGAAACCACGAAAGCTATCAAAATGAACTATGGAATATTTTTATAGCTTCCCAAACTCCATACACTGGTGTTTTAATTTTTTCCAAAACTGTTCACGGGCAGAGAATACAGTACCGTGAGTTTCATTAACCCATATTTTCAAAGGAGGGCATCATTTGTAAAAAGAAAAGAGATAAGCAATGAATTTGAAGTCTATTAGAAGTGTACCTGGAGCGGTTCTAGCTCACTTCAACTTTTCTAAGTCCGAAATGTCAGTTCTGCGCATGCGCGACTTCGGGGGCGTGGCTATGATCGGGAAGTCGGCCATTTTGCGGATGGCGGCCATTTTCCAAGATGGCTGACCACGGTATCCCGTAATTCAGAACCTGGCCAACAGATAGCGTTCCAAGATGACGTTTCAAGATGGCAGACCACTGTATTATCGTAATTAACAACCTGGCCACCAGAGGGCGCTCTTACAGATCACGTTCTTACAGATCACTGTATTATCGTATTACAACCTGGCCACCAGAGGGCGCT
>JARQZK010001620.1:0-119775 GCA_030704885.1 Cynegetis impunctata
ATAAAAATATATTTTCAATGCATAATGCTAGACAAAACTGAATCGTTTAAATTAGAAAAAAAATTATTTTCATCATTTATACGTTTTCGAACAGCTCAACTTGTCTGGCATTTATAAATTGTGTTTCAAGGCTTATTTCCAATTTAAATACAGAATGCCAGACAAAAATAAATCAATGAAATTTTTATAAATTTTTTCACAACTTTTTCATTTATTTATAAATTTTCGAACCGGCCAATTTGTCTGGCGTTGAAAAATTAATAACATTTTATTATACCGCATTTTCCATAGAGAAACTCGACTCCAAACTTCGGAAACCATCTGGCAATTTTTTTTCATAATTTTCATGACAATAATTTTCAATGTTTCGATTGCCAGACAAAAAGAAAACGATGAATTTTCTTTTTTCGTTCTGCAACTTCACCCCTATGAATCACCCTTTCGACTATTTAAAACTGTCTGGCATTTGAAAATTATGAGTTAATCAATAATATCTTTCTATGTCATTGTATCAATTGCCAGACAATTCAAGATGAGTGAAAATTTAATTCATTTATGCAAAGAAAAATTAATTTTCGAACACTGGTCTGCCCTTAAAACCAGCCTTATTTTCATTAACTGAAATACACTTTTCATACCTCTAAACGCCAGACATTAATCGATGACTCCAAATTCATGTGCGCTAGCTCACGGTCTATTTCAAATCATTACAAACATTGCAGACCAATATTAAGTGTGCTAAATAAACTCAAAATTCATAAAATTGCAATGAATAAGTGGATAGTGGTAGCAGTCAATTTTACAACAGTGATGAGCAAATGCGGCCAAGCTGAAGATAAATTCGTGCTATATGGGACATACGTAATTTCCATACCTAATTCTTGTGAACTTAAGATAAATGGAATTATTCTTCGAAATCATATGAACAGTGTTTCTAGAGTAAAATTAATTAAGTTACCAAATATTAAGTTGACAGAAGATTTGAAAAACAAACAGTCATATAATAATCAACTGCCAATACATCTAGATGAAATTAATTTTAGCGATTTGAAAAATTTAGAAAATCATCTAACACACAGTAGAAATCAAATTGAAGCAATTGAATATCCCAAGTTGCACATAGACAATATAAGTTTATATACCGTCTTTCTTTATGCCTTAGGTCCGGTTTTTCAATGCTCGGTTAAAACTCACAGTTAGCTGACTATAGGTTAAGCTTAACCATCAGCTAAAGTTCCAACTAAGAACTATTGCGTTTCTCCTTCGAATGTTTGACTTAAGGCTAGCAAACCGTCAGCTAGCGATATATTTGTTAACGTTGGTAGTACTGATGTTTCAGGGAGCACTTCTGATTGGTCGTTCCCCTTTTGCTGTCGATTTCGGAAATATATGTTTTGTTATGTTATCTGTTGATTATTTTTATAATAAACATGGGTGAAACAAAAAGCATTTGAAGAAGAAAAATAGTGGCAAACTTTAGCTCGCTTCTGATAGATCTTGCCTGTTGAAAATTGCAAAATGGTTTCAAAGCAATAATGAATAAAAAAAAAACAGTATTCTACTAACTTGGAGGAAAAAAAAAATAAACTTGGAAAAAGATTTATGGAGTTTGAAATAATTTACCTATCTGTTATGGTCTCTATCTGTTGTTCAATTTGTTCTAATATATTCAGAACAGTTTCTTTTCTTAACCTTAATCTTGTGAAAAAATCCAATTCAAAATAGTCAAATGGATTACTTCTTTCTCTGACCACGTATGGCCTTCTTTGGTAATCAATGAAGTCTATTAATTTATTCTTCATCATCATCACTTAAAAAATCAAATGCTAGCTATAATTTAGTTATGTATATCTAAATACACTTCTTGCGTAAGAAATAAAATAATAAAGGATTCAGAAATCATAAATGACCCACTGAGGGACATAAAAATGAAAAATTATGGCTAAAAACCCTAATTTTTCTCTTGGGCATGGAGGTGTTACATATTCTGTTTTAATAGAATCATATATAATATTGTGTAGTCAGCTATTAGTGTTTGCTGAACTTTGTATTTCTTACAATTGTATGTAGGGATTGAAGCAACTTCGTCGCCTATCTTATATGTAAGGAGAATCATTATTATTCTGATGCTCGTAACTTAACATTGTCCGACGTTTGGTGATAATCAAATAAATCTTTTTAAAAGGACTTTGTTATTCTTGAATAACGTAATTAGCGCTTGTTGACAAATGTTTAGCATATGGTCATTCTGTGGAGGGGCTTTATCATTTTGATAAAAAAACACGTCTATAGTCATCCAGTGGCAGGCTGTGCAAATAATTATTTCCGAAATTGCTCAAGATGTCCTAATAGCGCACAAATATAAGTTCATAAATACGTTTTATATGTGACGCATTTTAAAAATTAGGGTTCATTAGTCATCAATTAGATAATCTTGTGAACATTCTACCACCACAACACCGTCCATTCACCTTGGAAATGTTCCTTCCCGAAGAGATGGATATTGGTGTCACACCAACAATGAGAACTTTAGCCGTTAGCATTTTCATTTTTGGGAATTATCTTCATTCATTCGAATCATATTATTCAATAATCAATCTCTTGAGAATAAGGAGTGCATGTTTGAAAAATTGATTTAATATTTCGTATTATGAAGTATTTTTGGTGAATTATTTCGGTACCAATATTCCTACTTAAAGTATTTCTGATCTGGTTTATTCTTGGAAATTTTTATATGTTTATTTCTATTTTGTAACTTAGGTTTCAACGGTATATCCTGCTACTGAAAAGATTAGAACGCTTCAAACAATGTTAGATTCATCAGTCATTAGAGTCATAATAGTTACTTCATGGCACCTATGATTTGTAGAATATCCACACAGAATAGACTCTTTCAGTAGATGAAACACCATTTCCTTGCAAAATAGTTGGATATAGGATTAGCACCGGTCCATGATCCTGTTTAATTCCTGCCTCCATTTGCCCATGTCGTTTCCAGCTTCTTCTTAAGTCCTGTCGATAAGCATGAACTCTTGCTAGCAATAAATAAAATAAAGAATAAGTCCTCTTGTGGAACGGATGGTCTGTCTTTGAGAGTGTTTTTGAATCTTCCAGATATTGTTATTGATACTTTGGTTTCATTAATTGATGAATCTTTCGAAATTGATATGTTTCCTGATTGTCTAAAGACTGCAATAATTCTCCCACTTCATGAAGGAGGAGACAGATCTAACACTTCCAATAACAGGTCCATAGCGCTCCTATCTGTTTTATCCAAGATAAAAGAGAAATTAATGAAAATCCGCCTTCTGACTTCCTCTCAAATCATAAAATTCTCTCGTCACATCAATTTGGGATTCAACCCAAAAAAAATACTACTGATGCTATGTTTTCTTTGTTGAGCAATATCTATTTATCCCTCAATAACAAGCACTACACAGCTACGGTTTTCTGCAATTATGCTAAAGCATTTGACTGCGTTAGTCACCAAATTTTATTACGGAAACTGGAGTTTTATGGCGTCCAAGGTATTCCACTACACTGGTTCGAGTCTTATCTTGGAAGTAGAAAACAATTTGTAAGGACGAAAACTCCAATTCTGCTTGTAAATCTATCAGTAGCGGTGTCCCCCAAGGTTTTGTTTTAGGTCCTGTCCTCTTCTTGTGGAGAAATTGCGCTTTTTGCGGATATTACTTGGAGCAATCCTAACTCTGCGACGCTGCACTCTGAAATGACAAGTGATCTTGGATTGATCAAGTCCTGGTCTGATGCAAATTTACTTTGCTTCAACGTAGATAAAACCGTCGCCTTGTTTTATAGAGATAACTTCCAATATCTATTCCTGCAAAACCATGCCATTAAAATAGTCGATTCTGTCAGATCTTTAGGCCTCTTTATCGACCAAAATCTCAAATTTTCACAGCATGTGTATGTCTTAGCTAAAAAATTGTCATCGGCCTGTTTCGCCATTAAATCCACCTCAAGGGAATTAGATACGGCATCAACAAGAATTGCCTATTTTGCATTGTTCGAATCTCATCTTCGTTCATGTAATTCTTCACAACTTGATACCATTCTCAAATTGCAGAAGAGAGCAATTCGTTACATGTTTGTACTGAAAAATAGGGCTCATTGCAAACCTTATTTCAGGAAAAATAGAATTTTGACGCTTCCTTCTTTATATTTACTTGAATCTGTGTGCTTGATTCATAAGTATTTTCATGCCGTACCCTTGGTGGTGGTATTCCACCAGATCTTCGGGACATCATGTTTGCCTTCCTATTTCTTCCTCTGAATTAACAAAGAAGTCCATCATTTACAATGCTAAAAAAATTTACAATCACCTTCCAAAGGAATTAAAATCTATAACTTCCTTGACCAATTTTCGGAAACGAACAAAATCTCATTTTCTTGATAGACCTTATTACTCTATAGAGGACTACTTTTTTGAGCACTGATTGATAGATATGACTAAATTGAATAACACAGGCATCAGCTTCGATTGAGGAAGATTTATTGTGAAGTTTGTATATATTTTTTTATGAAAATGTGGTGTGATTTTTATTTTTAGGTATTACGTTGTTTAGTTTGTATATTTTTTTGATTGATGTGTGTTTATTTTTAAGTTTTACATTATTCAGTTAATATTTTTTTTTTTCGCTTAGTCAATAAAATGTATTATTTTAAGACAATAAAGCAAATTTGATTTGATTTGATTTGAGGAAATAAATGTTAGCATATAACTATAAAATAAAAGGAGGTTTATTCAAGTTCACAGACTTTTTGAGACAGTAATTTCTGAATATTAGGTTCTTTATATCCTGCAAGTAGCTACTAGCTAAGATAAATTACGTTCGAGAAATAGAATAGAAAATGACAGCGATACATCTAGTATTTTCGAAAAATCCGAAACAATTAAAGGAACCTACCAAACTTAAGATTACAAAACATAACTAAAAATATAAATAAAGGGTTCAAGAAAAGCTACTTTCGAGAATATATATATATATATATATATATATATATATATATATATATATATATATATATATATAATATATATATATATATATATATATATATATATATATATATATATATATATATATATATATATATAATAAAATATATATATAATATATATATATATATATATATATATATATATATATATTAAAAAAATTAAATAATAAGAAAACAACTTGTCAAAAACCACAAAATGAAAATAACTTTTTATTCGACTAGTTTCGCCTGTTACAGCATTATCAAGACTTGATAATGCTGTAACAGGCGAAACTAGTCGAATAAAAAGTTATTTTCATTTTGTGGTTTTTAGACAAGTTGTTTTCTTATTATTTAATTTTTTTAATATAAATATGAACTACCACAGAGTTGATTCATCGTCCATCGAATTTATTTATATATATATATAACTTTTTGACAATTATTAGCAATAACAGGCTTGGTGAATCTCAAAATTTTATTAAAAAGTTGACTTTTCGCCACGACATTCGTGGCTTTCTCAAAACTCTTGAAAAATTGAATTTTCTTTGACATTTATCGATTCGAAAAAGTTTGAATAGTTAAAAAAGGCTACTGTGTTTCATCAAAATTTTTCGTCTGTGGCCGTTCTCTGTTATTTATTGCGTGATATTCAGTCCAATATTAACATTCAAATCTGTTATTATTAGATGGTAAGGGAAACCACAGAAACCGTCACCCACGTAATGTTCGAAATAGGTTCAAATTATTTTGATTTTGGAAAGTCAAAGGAAATGGTACTATTCATCTTTTTTCAAAAATTTTTATTACGACAGTTATTAATTACGTGCTATTTAATACAATATCAACAGTCAGGTATGTTGATATAAGATGGGAAGGGTACCACAGAAATCTCACCCACGTAATGTACAAAATAGGTTTAAAATATTTGATTGTTGTCTGTAAAAAGACATTACTCGTAATTTTGGAGATCACATGTTCTAAACTAAATTTCTCCAAAATTACAAGTAATGTATATGTAAATAGCAGAATGAGGCACAGAAGCAGAATGATATATGCGCTCCTAGCATCTAAGAATAAACGTATTATGTCATGTTGATTAACCTAAATATCTTTAAGAGTCCTGAGAGGAAACTATAAAGCGTAGTGAAAGAATTGAGAGGAAATGCTATGAGTTTGAAGCTTAAGCCAAATATTCGAATTCAATACAATTTATATATATTATACCTATATATATATATATATATATATATTAGAAAATGAAATTTTAAAGATTTTTCAATTATCGCTCATTAGGAAATATATGAAGTTCAAAACTAAGATTATATTACTTTATTAAACAAACAAAAATTAAAAACCATATATATATATATATATATATATATATATATATATATATATATATATATATATATATATATATATATATATATATATATATATATATATATATATATATATATATATATATATATATATATATATATATATATATATATATATATATATATATATATATATATATCAGGGGCGGCTATTCGAAGGCGGCTAAAGAGGCTAAGCCTCCTCCTCAATAATATTCCGTGTATCACTAATATATTATATTGAATAGTCAGCGTTCAGCATATTCATATTAATCAAAATCATATTATTTTATGCACCTACCTTCCTTTCAACCTACATTATATAATATAATTTATTAATTACGATAGAAGGTATTTACATTTACTGTATTTCATTCATTTCAAGATTTGTGCCAACGCGGCGGAGGCTTAAAAAGGTATATTCTCAACGTCCATTATGCCTGCTACAGAAAAGCAAACAAAGGTGCAGATACTGCGAATGAATACTTCATTGCAATAGAAAAGCAAAACACATGTAAATGGCAACACCGATGGAGCCTAAGTCATACACAATGTCGACCAATCACAACTATAGACTTTCGGGTAAAATCCAGTGAATTCGTTGGAAATGGAAAGCATTAATTTAATCGTAGTGACTAATGGCCGAAAACAGATTGTTTAATTATTTTGCTCGCCTATTGTTTTGAAATGAGTTTGGTTACTGAAGTTAATTTCAAAAATTTCAATGGTGACTTAGTGGAATATTTGTTATTCCATAACCTTAGTGCACTAAGTTATGAGGATAAAGTTTTGATAAAAACATTGTGACCTACCCCTGAATTAAACAATTTGGTGCAGCGTAAATTATGAGAGACATCCTTGCCTAACCGGATCACAGGTAAAAAATAAATTATTTTGTTGGCAGTGTTTACTTTTTACTAGGGAAAATGTCTCTGTTTAGGGCCGCTTAGAATTTGACGATTTAATTCTATAGTTGAAAGTGAGGAATTTTTCACCGATGAAGTTACTTTAAATACTGCACGCGGATAAATATTTTACTCACAAGATAAGGAATTTATATATTTTTTAAACATCCTTGAATTAATTTTTGAACAAACAGAAATAGTTTTTCAAATCTTACAGCACAAGTTTTCAGATGTGATTTACTCACGAAATTGGCTCAAGTTTCTTTTGGAAAAAATTTCAGAATTTCGTGCAGAAGTTTATTTTTAAAAACTATTTTCTGTATTTCAAACTACTGATGATACGACTCAATTAAGCCCAAAACGAAAGAAATTCAGTTTCGCGGATATAGAGCTTCACTTTAAGCAAATATTTTATGAAATTTTGGATACTATTAGGGGTTAAATAAAAATAAGGTTCTCTGATTTGAAAGAACTGCCGGATTTTCGGCTAATTTTCCAGATAACTTTCAGGAAAATTTATGTCAAAAATACACTTTTTTTGATAAGGTGGCCCTAAAAAGTGAACTGTGTGTTGTTTATAATGACAATGAAATTTTGGGGTAAAACGAAAATCATGTGATGACTATTAAATACCTTTTTGATAATGATTTGAATCAAGATTTACCCCAAGTTTATAAACTCTCATGTCTAATTGTTTCTATCCCGGTGACATCGGCTTCCGTAGAGCGCTCGTTTTCCACTCTTAAGAGAATTAAAACTTATTTACGAAATTCAATGAGCCAGGATCGTTTGAAAAATATTAGTTTGTTGTCTATTGAGAACGAATTGGTAAAACTTTTGGCGAAAGACAAAAAATTTTATGAGGATATTATTGATCATTTTGCTAACGTTAAAGATCGGAGAATCCCGCTAATCTTCAAAAATATATAATAACTTTTTATTTGCTCTCACCAGCTGTCCCACACAAATTTTGTACATTTTATTTTTCACAGGTTTTGTTTGTTGTACTAGGTACTATATGACTTATACCAAATAATTCGTTGGTCCTTGTAAAAATCTTCAAAGAATTTATTTTTTGTTCAATTTTATGTAAATCTTATTTTTTATTTAAGGCTTCTGCCTTGGTAGTGGCATCTATGCAGGAATTATAAAAATAGATGTCTATGCCAACGAATTTATTTAATTTTTTTTCAGGTCTTAATGTATATTTTATTATTTTATTTTATTGTTACTTTGTTTTTATTTTGTTTTACTTTTATGACAAGAATTTTATTTTAATCTATTTTTAAGAGGGTCCTATTTTATTTTTGGCAAGAAAAAACTCTCACCTCCCCGTTGGTTCTTGCTGGGCAACAATTGATTAATTCCTCGAATAAGTAACAAACTCGTTAAGTAGGTAGGTAGGTACCTATTTTGTGAAAGAAAAAAAAATTTGATGAATAGATGAATAATTGATTAATTGGCTGAGAAGAGTTTTTGTGAATATTGTAAATAGGAGTTGTAAGTCTCAAGGTAGACACTCGAGAGTGAAAAAAAATTTTTTCCAAACAAATTAATAGCTTAGGGTGCTTGTTTTACTTCAATTTTTTTGAATTATAAGGCGGTTGACCTTGAAATCCTAAAAATTTTCGCCTATGGTGTATTTTTTAACACCTCTTGTAGCCTCCTTAAACCAAAACCTCACGATCCGCCACTGATATATATATATATATATATATATATATATATATATATATATATATATATATATATATATATTTATATATATTTATATTTATTTGTATATATCTATATATTTATATATTTATATATATATATATATATATATATATAAATATATATATATATATATATATATATATATATATATATATATAGAAGAATAACTTCAAATTCAGGTCTGCTCAATAAGGGGATGGAAGTAAGGTGAACTCTTTTGTCTATTCAAGCTTTCGAGCCATTCATTGGCTCTTCCTCAGGAACTCTAGAAATAATTGAAAAATTGACAATACTTAGTCTGAAAAACATTTCAGCCTGTGTACTTACGAAAATGAGATTAGAATTCTCCTTTACTTACCGCAATTTATATAATAACATGTCACAACAGACAAAACTCTTGGTACAATAATATACAGTTAAAAATTCCGATCAAAAATTATTGTGAATATAAAACAAGTGTATAACGATTTTCATCTTTAATAGTATTTTACACGATGTACCGTACAACCCACAAATAACGGTGGATGACTCAGAAAATGCGAATGTTGGACGAAGCAGAATTTTTGTAACTTTGCCATATACTAATGGTCTGACAGACAAATTTGCAAGGGTATTTCAATTTGACAGGAATGTAGGAGATGCTTTAATGCGAAGTCTGATGCCGGCATTTTTTCCAAACTTAAGGATAGGGTGCCCACAATGAAGGAGTTCGGTGTTGTTTACAAGGTGAGATGCAGAGATTGCCAGAAGATTTATATTGGCCAAACAGAGCAACATTTGTGCCAAAGGTTAACCCAGCACCGTAGTGATGCGATACTACATCCAGAAAAGTGTGCACTGGCTAAACATGCATATGAGACAGGTCATGTTATGCTGTATGATGTTATCAAGATATTGGAAAGGCATAAGAAGAAAAAAACCAGGAAGTTCCTGGAAATGTTCCACATAAATGAGCATGCTAATGACATAATGGATGAACAGAGTGATGTGAGCAAGCTGAGTGCACTATATTGTAACCTGTTGTGGTGAGACCTACATGGGTCATGGGGATCATAAGAGTTTCCTTACTCTGGGTTGCATATGGAACAGATAGTTAAATAATAAAAAAAGTGTTGTTTAGAGATGTCGAAAAGAAAATTTAATGTTGGTAGTGGTTGTGTGACATGTCTTTGAATACAGGCTAAATGTTATTTTCACTGTTGCATATATGTTTTCAGTCAAGATATATTTTAAACGATTGAGTGTTGTGTAACGATTTTAGAAATTGGACAAATGTAAAAGTTTTTTTTGGACAGTCCTCATGTTGTTTCTCTTTTCTGTTTATTCATCTAGTAGAGACGTAGGTGGGGTTCACGGTGTTTCGATTTTTGGTTTTTTATTTCGTGGTTTCGTCATTATGACCACTCGGTTTTTATGTGCGGAGGTAACCTCACTTTCTGACATTGTTTATATTGATATATTATAATTGCTGTTGAGATAAATTTTTGAATTTAAATTTTGATGTTATACTTACACAGCCAAGAATTCTGGTTGTTTTGCTCGTTATGTTTAAATATTGATCACATAGCTGTTAGTAATTGTGACATGTTCAAAATAGGATATGTACTCCAATATATTGTGTTTTTTCAGACCCTGAAGATTGTGCAGATATGCATCGAAATATATAAGTTTTTGCTATAGAAGGTCTACATATATATATATATATATATATATATATATATATATATATATATATATATATATATATATATATATATATATATATATATATATATATATATATATATATATATATATATATATATACATATATGAAATTCTCGTGTGATAGTGTTTGGGGACACACTCCTCCGAAATGGCTAAACCGATTCATATAAAAATTCTTTTGCATATTCGGTAGATCTGAGAATCAGTCGTGATCTATATTTTCAAGGCCTATATGATAAGGGTGATCCACCCTTAATTTTTGTTTTCATTTCTTCGACAACATTTTTAATCTTGAATTTTATATGATGTGGCATTAGAAAATACGTACAACCCAAAATTGTTTACCCTTTTAATATCTACTCCTATTCTTTAGTAGTGATTTTAATCTTTTAATTTTACGTTCAACGTACGCTGATGGGATCAACGCTTGCTTAAAATCATCGTCACTGTGGAGCAATGTTGAGAAAGTGCAACTGAAAGTTAACATGCGCGTTCAAATGCTATAAGATCTATCAGCTGAAACATTCTCAAATCAACTATTAGATATTGGCGATGAAAAAGTTGCTGTACATGAAAATACTGGATGCATAAAATGCCGATGGATTTCTGCACGTCGACTTTTCAATCGACCACATATTTCCCGATGTATACACACAACACAAAATTCTTGATTGGTCGGCAGAAAGAGCAATTTTGGCAGCAAAACTGTTGTTGCCAGGAGTTTTTGTGTCAATACAATTTTATCGATATAGTTTGCGATGACAATGAAGCTGTAAATTATCCAATTAGGTTTTTTAATTCATTGGATTTGCTAGGCATGTCACCGCACCATTTAAAATTGAAAGTTGGATCTCCGATTAATTTGCTTCGTAATTTCAACCAACCACGACTGTGCAATGGTGTACGATAGGTGATTGAAAAATTGAAGAAAAATGTCATCGAAGTCATCATTTCGAATGGCAAGTTCCGAGGTGAAAACGTATTGCTGCCACGAATTCTTATGTTTCTCACAGATGTGCCAATTGAATTAAAATGCATTCAATATCCAATAAGGTTGGCATGACAATCAATTAGTCGCCAAACAATGTCTGTTTGTGGCTTCGATTTAGGCACACCATGCTTTTCCCCCGGAAAATTATACATGGAATGTTCTCGCGTAGTTTGTATGTGTTGGCTAAAGATAGAGTAACCAAAAATATTGTACACTCCATAGCACTTAGAAATTAATAATGAATTATTTTTCAATTGCCAAAATTAGTAATAGAAATATAGGTTTATGATGTATATATAGTTATCAGAAGTTTTATTTAAAATACGTTTGTTAATTTAATAAAGTATAAAGGATGAAATAATTGAATGGTTAGTGTACTGTCATTTTATAGCCAGATATTGTCTAGAACGCTCCATTCCTCTTTCAATAATAACCACATCCCCACACATTAATAGTAAGTTAGCTATTTTTCTATTTAACTGAAAAGTTATCTAATAGAAATGATATATATATATATATATATATATATATATATATATATATATATATATATATATATATATATATATATATATATATATATATATATATATATATACCTATAATTATATATATATAATTGTTAAGGTTAGACGACTGTCTAAGTTAAGGAGAGAAAATGCTTTAACGTAAAACAATTGTTTTCCATGGATGACTAGCAGCGTCCCAAGTTGATTTGTCAGTTGTCATGTGGGAGTTCTTTCTCGCATTTTTCTTATGAAGAAAATTTTTTTGAAAAGTTCTCTCTCACATTTTTCTTTTACATTAATTATTTTACACCATCTCATGTTATTATTTTGTGACACGTTTGGTTGTAACCATACCGTTTTGATGTTCGGCGAAATTTTTTCATTGTTTCCACCTGTTGAACTCAACCTCACTTTCAGTTCCTGATGAAGAGCCAATAAAGACTCGAATGCTTGAACAGAAACAAGAGTTTTCCATTTTAGTCAGCCCAAGACTGCATACCTGATTAAGCATTTTCTTTTCGATTACTAATGAATGCTTCAAGTTGAAGAATTTCTTGGCTGAGGTTGAAAATATTTTTTCAGATGTACCGAAAGAATAGAGAGATGAAACTCGTGCGAAAGTAACAAATTCATTGACTTATTTCATTAACAGTTCACGTAACAACGTGTCTTCTCCTTTTAATTTAGTGTATAACAAAACCATAAAATTTCTTCGCATGAATCCTTACCTTTATATTGTTGAAGCCGATAAGGGAAACTGTACCGTGGTCATGACTATAGAAGATTACACAACAAAACCATTGAATTTACTTATGGATGAAGCTACGTATATTTGCTCCGAACGAGATCCAACTATGTCGATCCAAGTAAAACATAACGAACTAATAAAATTTTTACACCGGCAAAAAGAACTAAATGACTCGGAAGCGAAAAATTTAATAATATAGAACTCCGTATTTCCTAAGTTATATTGCAGGCCGAAAATTCATAAAGAAACTCTTCTTTTAAGACCTATTGTTAGTTCTATCGGCTCTGTAACGTACCGACTGGCAAAATTTTTAACGAACATACTCAGCAATACTTTCGTTGATAAGTCCAGAAGATCACATACTCCTTAGACGTTGTATCGCTATTCACAAACATTCCTCTAGAACTTGTGCTGACTACTATAGAGGAGAGCTGGCCATCCACTGAGAAGTAAACATCCGTATCCAAATGAAATTTTTCAAAATTGATTCAGTTAATTTTTGACACTACTTATTTTTCTTTTCAACAAAAATTTTATAAACAGATTTTTGGAGTTCCGATGGGATCCCCTCTGAGTCCAATTTTGGCAATGATTGTGATGGATTATCTATTAGATAACGTTATTTCCCTTCTACCTTTCCGTCTGCCTTTCATTTACAAGTATGTAGATGATCAGATTTGTGCCGTACCTAAATCGCAAACCAACACTAAATTGGAAACATTCAACTCGTTCAATAACCATTTGCGTTTCACGGTTAAGGCAGAGAGCAATAAAAGAATACCCTTTCTTGATACATTAGTAATAAGATCAGATAATGACATAATAACTTTAAACTGTTATCAGAAACCGACATCTTCAGGAAGATTTCTTAATTTTCATTCCAACCACCCACCCTACTAGCCAAAAATTCAACGTGGTTACGGCGATGAAAAAAAGAATTTTGAAAATTTGTGATGAAACGTTCTATCGAGAGAGTATGAATAAGCTGCTTCTCATTTTTCGTAGCAATGGGTACCCAAGACATGTTCTTCATGAATTTATTTACAACCCACAATTTTACGATGGTCCCACTGAGGATACTACTGTGGAATTTAATTACGAAAAAAATCCATATATAAAAGTACTAACAACTCAGCAGTTTCCATTTTTGGAAAATATTGCAATATTAAATTGGCTAAGTACAACCCTGTGAAATTTCCGATCTATTCTCCAGAATAAAATATGCAACACCATTTCAACTCAACAGCAGTGTTGTCTATAAAATACCTTGTATACATTGCTCTGGGGTATACATTGGTCAGACCAAACAAAGGTTGAAAAATCGAATAACTCAGCATCGTAGTGATATACGTATTAAAAAGTTATCATGCGCAGCAACCAAGCATTGAGAAGATACTGAGCACAGTTTTGAGTGGAACAGGGTGAAGATCTTAGAACGTGAAGAAAACTATAGATGTCGTTTGTTCTTGGAAATGTGTCACATTCGCGCTGATAAAAATGGCATCAATTTCAGGACCGACACAGATAATATAAGTAGTATTTACTGTAATATATTGCACCGTCTCAGTGGTTAATATGTATATCACATTTTTGTTTGTTTCTTTTCATTTCACACCGTCTCTTATATGCTAGCTGAATGTTTCTCTTTGTAGTTCGTGTTGTTCTTATTTATTATGTTACTTAATTTTGAATCTTCCCCACATTCCATGTCTGTGAGTATTTTGTAACTGTTCACCGTTCCAGTTTTGTGATTTTTTGATTTTCTTTTGTAGATCTCTTGAAAAAGTCCACAAAAAACGGACGAAATATCGGAAAATAAAGACAAAGGTTATAAATCTTGGTATCTGACCCCTCTCCCGATAAACTTTTCTTTTATAAATAAATATATATAAATATATATATATATATATATATATATATATATATATATATATATATATATATATATATATATATATATAACTGAGATTGAATTCTCGCACATCACTTGGTGAAACATCATAAAGAATAAAGTATAAACTTTAAAATGAAAACACTTGGCTTATGTTTCACAATATAAAAAATATTTAGATACTGTATTTAGCAGTAATAAAAAGTCGACATGTTTCGAGCTATGAACTCATTATCAAGACTGACTACAGGAGAGTATTGCATCGTAATTTATAAAACAGACAAAAGCAAAGGTGATACCTGAAAATCAATTTGTTCGTTTACAAGGGGTAATTGACTATTATGGGCGGAACTTATTTCGAGAATTTCGAGAAGGTCAAGACGTTTACCCTTGTTACCTGAATGTAACAATTTGGTTTTGTTGAAATCCAGGAAGTGATTGAATTTTATACAATGTTCAAAGAAGCCAGTGGTATTTTTGTTTTGTAAAATTGACTTTTTATGTTCTTCAACACGAATATTTATATTCCTTCCTGTCTGTCCAATATAGAAAGCAGGACATTCGTCGCAAAATATTTTGTAAATACCACTGTTTTCTCCGATGTTAGATTTTTCTTTATTATTGACCAAGAATGACTTCAAGTTTCTTTTATTTGTACAAATTGTTTTAACGTTATTTTTCGATAGTCTGTTACAAATTTTGCTACTCAAATTAGGCACATAATTTATTGGAAAGTATTTTTGTTCTTCATTAATAGTTTGCGTGGGGTATATTGAATGCAACAGATACTTTCTTCGTTTTTTCCCAATGAGCTTGTCGATAAGACTTTCATTGTAACCGTTATTGATGGCTAATAATTTAATTGTATTAACTTCAGTTTGAAAATTTGTTTCCGATAATGGAATCGTGAACAACCTATGTATGAACGAATGAAAAGCACTGAGTTTTATTTTAATGTGTTGGTTACTGTCGCTGTGAATTAAAGTATCTGTGAAGGTTGGTTTTCTATAAATGTTGAAAGTAAGAGAATTCAAATTCCTAGCAATCTGAACGTCTAAGAAATTCAAGGTACCGTTTTCGTTTTCTACTTCTTTTGTAAATTGAATCGAGTTGTAGAAAGTATTTATATATTTAAGGAAATTATCTAACTGCCTATCTGTACCGGTCCAAATACAAAAAATATCATCTACATAACGTCTCCATAATAAAACGTTAGTAATTAAATTATTATCAGTATTGAAAATTTTTTTTTCTTCTAAGTTATTCATGAAAATTTCACTCAACAAAGGCAATAACGGTGATCCCATGGGCAATCCGTCTTCTTGTTTGTATATTATATTATTAAATTTGAAATAACTCTGTTTCAAACATAAGTTTAAGGCAGACATTGTTTCGTTGACTGCTTGAGTTGTTAAATTTGGGTTCATCTCTAGATATCGCTTAACAATATTTTTAACTTCTTGAGTTGGCGTAGAAGGAAATAAGTTGATAACGTCAAATGAAATTAATTTAGCATTTGAAGGAATTTTGATATTCTTAGGATGATTAACTAACTGAATAGAATTTTTAATGCTATACGCCGGATTGAATTGAATTAAGGTGGGTAATTTCTTATTCAAATACTGACATAATTTATACGCAGGAGCGTTAATATAAGATACTATTGGACGCATCGGGCAATCAATTTTATGTATTTTTGGTAGAGTATATAAAACCGGGGTGCGTGGGTTCATGGAAGTTAAGAAAAAAGTGTTAATATCTGAAAATAAGATTTTACTATTCTTGATGAATGATTTTATTTCGTTTTGGAATTTTTTAGTGGGATCTATTTTAAGTTTTGAGAATTTATCTGTATTAAATAGGATTTCAGATTTTTCAATGTAGATATTTTTATCTATGATAGTTACAGTATTTCCTTTGTCCGCTTTGCATATAACCAAATTATTATCCTGAATTTTTGATCTCAACTGTTTTATAGTTTTTAATTCTAAATTATTGTTATTTCTGCATTTATATTTATTTATGACTTCCGCGCATATAGTTTTTTCAAAATTGAAATTCTTAATTAAAGACGATTTTAAAGCTAATTCAGTGCTGACGGCTAAATGTTTAATATCATTTTTATTATTGAAATGTGGGCAATATTTCAAACCTTTATTCAATAATTCTATTTCATTGTTACTAAATTCGGTATTTGTGAAATTATGGACTCTACTATAAAATTGTTTAACTTGAAGTTTGTCACTCTTAATCAATAATGAAGAAGACTCGCGTGATTTAATTAATTCCTTAAGTTTGTTGGATTGTCTTAAGAACTGTTCGTGGCATCTGCTCCTCACTTCCTCTTGTACTGTGTTATCAATCATTTCAAACTCAACGACGTGAGTTCTGAATGCCAATTCACTGTGGATGATCTTCAGGTGAAGTCCTAAATTATCCCTTCTCTGATACCACTTTTTGATTTCCATATTTAACCAAACTTTGTATGCTGCTTGTACTGCTGACTTGGATTCATTTGAGGTGTGTCCACAAACGATCTTCATATATTTAGGAGTCACTTTGTTTTGCAAAAATTCAGGATAATAATTTGGTTATATGCAAAGCGGACAAAGGAAATACTGTAACTATCATAGATAAAAATACCTACATTGAAAAATCTGAAATCCTATTTGATACAGATAAATTCTCAAAACTTAAAATAGATCCCACTAAAAAATTCCAAAACGAAATAAAATCATTCATCAAGAATAGTAAAATCTTATTTTCAGATATTAACACTTTTTTCTTAACTTCCATGAACCCACGCACCCCGGTTTTATATACTTTACCAAAAATACAAAAAATTGATTGCCCGATGCGTCCAATAGTATCTTATATTAACGCTCCTGCGTATAAATTATGTCAGTATTTGAATAAGAAATTACCCACCTTAATTCAATTCAATCCGGCGTATAGCATTAAATATTCTATTCAGTTAGTTAATCAACCTAAGAATATCAAAATTCCTTCAAATGCTAAATTAATTTCATTTGACGTTATCAACTTATTTCCTTCTACGCCAACTCAAGAAGTTAAAAATATTGTTAAGCGATATCTAGAGATGAACCCAAATTTAACAACTCAAGCAGTCAACGAAACAATGTCTGCCTTAAACTTATGTTTGAAACAGAGTTATTTCAAATTTAATAATATAATATACAAACAAGAAGACGGATTGCCCATGGGATCACCGTTATCGCCTTTGTTGAGTGAAATTTTCATGAATAACTCAGAAGAAAAAAAAAATTTCAATACTGATAATAATTTAATTACTAACGTTTTATTATGGAGACGTTATGTAGATGATATTTTTTGTATTTGGACCGGTACAGATAGGCAGTTAGATAATTTCCTTAAATATATAAATACTTTCTACAACTCGATTCAATTTACAAAAGAAGTAGAAAACGAAAACGGTACCTTGAATTTCTTAGACGTTCAGATTGCTAGGAATTTGAATTCTCTTACTTTCAACATTTATAGAAAACCAACCTTCACAGATACTTTAATTCACAGCGACAGTAACCAACACATTAAAATAAAACTCAGTGCTTTTCATTCGTTCATACATAGGTTGTTCACGATTCCATTATCGGAAACAAATTTTCAAACTGAAGTTAATACAATTAAATTATTAGCCATCAATAACGATTACGATGAAAGTCTCATTGGGAAAAAACGAAGAAAGTATCTGTTGCATTCAATATACCCCACGCAAACTATTAATGAAGAACAAAAATACTTCCCAATAAATTATGTGCCTAATTTGAGTAGCAAAATTTGTAACAGACTATCGAAAAATAACGTTAAAACAATTTGTACAAATCAAAGAAACTTGAAGTCATTCTTGGTCAATAATAAAGAAAAATCTAACATCGGAGAAAACAGTGGTATGTACAAAATATTTTGCGACGAATGTCCTGCTTTCTATATTGGACAGACAGGAAAGAATATAAATATTCGTGTTGTAGAACATAAAAAGTCAATTTTACAAAACAAAAATACCACTGGCTTCTCTGAACATTGTATAAAATTCAATCACTTCCTGGGTTTCAACAAAACCAAATTGTTACATTCAGGTAACAAGGGTAAACGTCTTGACCTTCTCGAAATTCTCGAAATAAGTTCCGCCCATAATAGTCAATTACCCCTTGTAAACGAACAAATTGATTTTCAGGTATCACCTTTGCTTTTGTCTGTTTTATAAATTACGATGCAATACTCTCCTGTAGTCAGTCTTGATAATGAGTTCATAGCTCGAAACATGTCGACTTTTTATTACTGCTAAATACAGTATCTAAATATTTTTTATATTGTGAAACATAAGCCAAGTGTTTTTATTTTAAAGTTTATACTTTATATATATATATATATATATATATATATATATATATATATATATATATATATATATATATATATATATATATATATATATATATATATATATATATATATATATATATATATTTAGTTGAGGAACAAATCGGCATCCCTACAAACATCGTAGTTAAATGGCATCCTTATCTGTATATCGTATATATTGTATTAGAAATGTGGCCAAAGTGAACTCCGTTCAGCACAACGGCTACTTTGGCATCCATTTGTATATTTTCACGTATAGAGGAGAAGCAAAGTGGCATCACTACAGTGTTGCCAATTCCTAAAGGAGATAGAGTAAGCCGGTCTTCATGTTCTCATTACCTTCGGAATTAACTTGAACATTTTCTGTAAAATTTGATTGTTTGAGATACATATCACACAAAGCTGTATGGCTGCTCTGCTTCGAATGATAAAATAGAAGATTCTGTGAGAAACTTTTTTGTAAATGGTTTCAATTCAAGGTGACCTTTTCACTTCTTGATCAGGTGCTTCAATTTTAATACATTTCATTTTCTATTTCCTTAAATTCAAAATAATAATTATTCCTCTGATATCATGTGTTCCATGAACTATAAAATCTGTATTTTCACTTTTTTTAAATTTGTTTCATTTTTGTGATATACCTATTCAAATGTTTCAATCACCTACTAGATTGATAGAAGTTCGAATTTATTATAGTGTTTCCAATAAAAAATTAATGCCTATATTTTAGAACAACAAAATAATCTCTTGCGAATCATTCATAAATGTTATAGGTATTGAGTTTATCAGGTGAACAGAAGGTTATGAATTCCTTTGTTTCCTGGTTTCTTTTCACATCTTTGGTATGATAACATTTGGTGAATTAGGTTATCAAAAGTTGCGAGGACTTGGATTTATTCAATGCAGAAAAAATACTTGAAAACCTATTTTCAAGTTCTTTTATACCTTTCACTTCTAGTCTGTAATTGCCTTAAAATAATATTCCGATTACTTCCAAGTTCGAATAAATCAGAATTTTTTCAAAAGTATAGTACATGGGACAAATATTAGAGTAACAGGTTTGTTATCTCTAACATTGATTTAACACTGAATTAATCAGTAGGTCAGACATATAACTCGAAAATCACATTTTTATTATTCATGTACATAATTATAGATACAGACAAAAACTGTTCATTTAAGATGTCAAAAAAACGTGCATAAAAAGGAAATTGAGTAAAACATTTTTCAAAAAATATTAACTCAATAAGTAGATAAGAACACACTACACAAATAACAAAAACTGAAATAATAGCGTATTTCATAGATTTCTTTGAATCAATAATAAAACTGAATACACTATAACGCTTTTTTTTATTGAATTGATAAGCTACATTGACTTTTAATTTTGGCCATGTTTTGTTTGAAAATATTTCAGAATATTTTTCGATTAAATTGTTTACTTCAGGTTTCTACGGTGAATTCTTCCTTGAATGTGTTTTATGAAAAATTTCTTGGTTAGACTCTTTTGTTCTGCTGTCCAAGGGACCAATATTCTCTTTGCTTTAGGTTTCGTTTCAGTAGACAATATTTAAGGTGGTTCCATGTCTGAGGAATAATTTTGCTGCATTTCGTAGTCTTGCTCAGTGTTTTGTGTTATGCCATTGCTCGCGTTATTTCCTATCTCTATATCATCAAAGTGACCGCAATCTTTAACGTGTTCGAAGTAAATAAAATCGCGATTATAGCACTCTAGTCACTGTTTTCGGAAATTCAAACTGGAATTCGAATATTAAATGTCGACATAGACCGAACAGTAGTGAGAGTATTTGTATTTTAAGAATAGTTAAAACATTAGTTTCATCGACAAGAGAATTAAATTTGATTTCTGTATTTCACCCTGCATACCTACCTACGATTGTGCAAACAATGCTACTTAATCTGCTCAATGGATGCCTAATGATTTCACAAGCTGTCCTACAGTGACCATCCATTAGAAATTTACTGAGAAATAAGTAACATAAAATGAAACTTTTGCATTAGATCATATTAATATTAGATTCTAATCTTTCTGTATTAAATGTGTTCCGAAACTTCTGTAGCACATCTGATTGGTATATTTCTTCTTATAAAATTTCGAGATTTCAGCAACTCACGGTAGTATCCTAAATTTTCACCAACTTCGTTATTTTGAATAGAATTCTCAATAATTTCCATAATCGAATTATGACGATTTTCTCAATCTGCGATCGAATGACATTTTTATGCCCATATATCGTTATGGGTACATCGTGGTTATGCCTATCTCTCAAGATAATATTCATTTACTGAAAATTTCATATCATAAATAACTGTGATTATAAGGCAATAAAATTTCATAATAGAGAAGTTATTAGCCAAGAACTTTCAGTTTTTAATTGAACGTGAGATATAAGGTCATACATAAATCTGAATATTTTGAAATCTAGACTCTTAATAGCCCGAATTATGTAACTAAGTGACAGAAACTGAAATTATAGAATAGTTTCTTCAAAGAAATTATGAATTTTCTGATTTTCAGTTGAATAAAATAGCCAATTCTATGTTTTTATAATTACATATTTATTTGTTTCTTTAAAGTTTTTTGGTGCTCTGGAAATAGATGCTTTTATATAGCATATAAACCTTTTTTGAAATGGTATTCATTATTTAGTAAGGTGTCATATTATGAAAAAATGTTACTAAATAACCTGAAACATAGCATTTTTTTCTTAGGGAAATAATCAAAAGTTCATTTACATGTTGAAGAAACGAAACTGAATCAATCATCATAATAATTACTGTCATTAATTTCTATATAGTCGGAAAAGTAGATGATATTTTTCAATATTACACTCAAACTTGAATAATGAATAGTAACGAATTCACAGAAATCAATACGAATGAACGTTTTAGATCCTGTCCAAGAATTTTAAAGTAACAGCCTTTCAATCAATTTGAAGTGCACTTTATTTGGATTTAGCAAAATCACAATTCGCTTTTCATTTATAAACGAGACTAACGGAAATATCTGAACAATCACATAATTTGCTAGAGGATTGCAAGCCGCAACGTTGTCAGATTTATGGATGCCAAATTAACCGCTCCTCTGACTGCCTTGTAAGTATACACAATCGAACTAGCGCATCCTAGCACATATACACTCGAACTACAAAATACTCGTATTTTTCGAAGAATTATCAAAATAGCATCCAACGTTTTAATCGCTTTTACGCATGAATAATAAGTATAGCAACACACAGGAAAACTTTTTTGAGACCGACAAATTGCCAACTGTCTATTGGATGCCAATTTACTTCGCAAGCTACTTGAACTGGAGATTTTGCAGGCGGGATGCCAATATGGACGCGAACTAAAAAAAAAAAAATATATATATATATATATATATATATATATATATATATATATATATATATATATATATATATATATATATATATATATATATATATATATATATATATATATATATATATATATATATATTATATATATACAGGGTGTTTCTGAATTGCTGCGAAAGATTTCAATGGGTGATTCTTCAGAAAAAATTAAGGGGGGTCTTTCATATAACTTTTTGTTCAACACCCTTTTGCCTCCAAGTTACAGCCTTTTGAAATGAGGTGAAAACAAATTGTTTTTATTTTATACATCCACTTAGGAAAAAACTAGAGGAATGAAATTTTACAGATAACTGCTGCTGATAAAGTGGCAGTTTTTGAGTGTTTTTGTTACACTAAAATGTTAGCACAAGGGGCTGAAAAACACAACCCCTATAATATTTTGCATCAGAACTTTCTAACGCGCTCATACTTTCCTATTTAAAAAATATATTTGAAAAGACAGACTCAATCTGCAACTTTTTTATGTGTTGACTTTTTTTCATAAAGTTGTTAGTTTGATCACAAAAAATAAAATAATGCTCAGACTCTTCCCATAAATTCACAGAGAGGGTCATTTATTTAAAAAAAAAAACAAGTAAGCTGCTGTCGAATGAAGTCATATGACAAATAGTTTTATTGTCCTGATTCTTTCTAATTTCTAGACAGTTTTATAATGACTTCAAACATTTTTCACAGCTAAATAAAACTTTATTGAATGAATGGCATTTTTTTATTTAGTTGAAGAATATTGCAAATTAGAGCGGACTGAACAATAATTGTACTACTAATGACAATTAACAAATTATTTGACATTTGACAGCAGCTTACTTGTTTTTTTTAATAAATGATAACCTTTGTGAATTTATGGGAAAATAGTCTGAGCACTATTTTATTTTTTTGTGATCAAACTAACAACTTTATAATTAAAAGTTAAGATATAAAAAAGTTGCAAATCGAGTCTGTCTTTTCGAATATATTTTTTAAAAAGGAAAATATAGGCGCATTAAAAAGTTCTAATGCAAAATATTATAGGGGTTATTTTTTTCAGCCCCTTGTGATTACATTTAAGGGTAACAAAAACACTCAAAAACTGCCATTTCATTAGCAGCAGTTATCTGACAAATTTCATTCTTTCAAATTTTTCCAAAGTGGATGTATTGAATAAAAACAGGTTTTTCCACCTAATTTCAAAGGGCTGTAACTTGGAGGGAAAAGGGTGTTGAACAAAAAGTTATATGAAAGACCCCCCTTAATTTTTGCTAAAGAATCACCCATTGAAATCTTTCGCATCAATTTAGAAACACCCTGTATATATATATATATATATATATATATATATATATATATATATATATATATATATATATATATATATATATATATATATATATATATATATATATATATATAACTTTTTGATAATTATTAGCAATAACAGGCTTGGTGAATCTCAAAAAACTCGATTTTATTAAAAAGTTGACGTTTCGCCACGATATTCGTGGCCTTTTCAAAACTTTTGAAAAATTGAAATTTCTTTGACATTTATTGATTTGAAAAAATTTGAACAGTTAAAAAAGACTACTATGTTTCATCCAAATTTTTCGGCTGTAGCCGTTCTCTGTTATTTATTACGTGCTATTCAGTCCAATATTAACATTCAAATCTGTTATTATTAGATGGTAAGGGAAACCACAGAAACCTCTACCCACGTAATATTCGAAATAGGTTTAAATTATTTTGATTTTGAAAAGTCAAAGAATAGGGTACTACTTATCTTTTGTTCAAAAATTTGTCATTACGGCTGTGGCCGTATTCAGTTATTAATTACGTGCTATTTAGTCCAATATCAACAGACAGGTCTGTTGATATTAGATGGGAAGGGAACCACAGAAACCTTCAAATATATATATATATATATATATATATATATATATATATATATATATATATATATATATATATACAAATATTCCTAAAACCGATTTTATAGAAGCAATTCAATTTGCATATATATTATTTTTAAGTTTCACATTATTTAGTTACTATTTATTTTTTTTCGCTTTGTCAATAAACTGTATTATTTCAAGACAATAAAGCATATTGGATTTGATTTGATTTGATTTTATTTGGTTTGGTTTGGTTTGATTTGATTTGATTCGATTCGATTCGATTCGATTCGATTCGATTCGATTCGATTCGATTCGATTCGATTCGATTCGATTCGATTCGATTCGATTCGATTCGATTCGATTCGATTCGATTCGATTCGATTCGATTCGATTCGATTCGATTCGATTCGATTCGATTCGATTCGATTCGATTCGATTCGATTCGATTCGATTTGATTTGATGCACTTGGAACAAATTATTTTCAATATGAAAATAACTTCTACCAACAAATTGATGGTGTAGCAATGGGAAGTCCTATTTCCAGTGTTATAGCTCAATCAGTTATAGAATATTTAGAGGAAACTGAATTAAATAATTCGAATGAACGAATTATAACTTTCAGAAGGTATGTTGATGATTGCCTTATAATAACATCGAAAAATTTTATTGATGATATTCTCAAAAAATTCAACCACTTTAATAGAAAATTACAATTTACTCTAGAAAAAGAAACAAACAATACATTACTCTCATACACAAAAACAATGAAATTATCACAAAATAACATAGAAAAGAAATTTTTTCACAAAGAACATTGAACTACAACAGTACACATTGTCACAAAAAAGAGTTTAATTATCGCATATATAGACACAGCACTTGAACTTATTTCACCTACACACAGACATGAAACATTACAAGATGTCCATGAATTACTCATAAAAAACGATTACCCAATAAAACTTATACAGAAAATCACCAAAAATAGAATTCATAAACTTTACAACACATTAGAAACGTCAAAAAAAGAAAATAATAACAAAAAATATATTCCTATTCCATATGTTCCTCATTTAAGTAATAAAATATCACATATTTCAAATCCCTACGATATTAAAGTAGCCCACACTGCACAAAATCAATAAAGACAAATGTATTCTAAATTAAAAAGTAAAACACCTCTTCTGCAAAAATCTCATGTTGTTTATAGTATACCCTGTAATAATTGTAATAAATCATATAGAGGACAAACTTTTCAGAATTTAGAAGAAAGATTAAAAGCACAGAAATATATCAAAACACAAACCACAGCACTAATAAAACAAAAAAACAATTAGAATCATAGTTTCAACTTTAATAGCACAAAAATTTTAGAAATAAAAAAAGATCAAAAACGCAGAGAAATTTTAGAAATGTTACATATTCAAAAAAATTTGAATGAAGTCTTAAATAATAAAACAGATATAAAACATATAAGTTCAATATACGCAGATTTGATTCTTTAATTTTCCTAAGAAACAACATAAATCAAAACAAAATAATACAACAAACAAACTCTAATGAAAACAACTCAGCTTCTTAGACAAAATATAAACATCTAGAATTTTCAATTTTTCTAAAAAGAAAGCATAGTTTAGAACATGTGATCTCCAAAATTACAAGTAATGTATTTTTAAAGACAAATCCAACAATCATATATTTTAAACCTATTTTGTACATAACTTGGGTGAAGGTTTTCCTTCCCATCTTATATCAACAGACCTGTCTGTTGAAAGATAAATAGTACCCTATTATTTGACTTTTCAAAATCAAAATAGTTTGAACCTATTTCGAACATTACGTGGGTAAAAGTTTCTGTGGTTTTCCTTACCATCTAATAATAACAGATTTGAATGTTAATATTGGACTGAATAGCACGTAATAAATAACAGAGAACGGTCACAGCCGAAAAATTCTGATGAAACATAGTAGTCTTTTTCAACTGTTCAAATTTTTTCAAATCAATGAATGTCGAAGAAATTTCAATTTTTCAAAAGTTTTGATAAAGCCACGAATATCGTGGCGACACGTCAACTTTTTAAAGAAATCGAGTTTTTTGAGATTCACCAAGCCTGTTATTGCTAATAATCATCAAAAAGTTAAAAATAGTTCACAGGCAACAACAATTCAAACGAATATATATATATATATATATATATATATATATATATATATATATATATATATATATATAAATAAATATATATATATATATATATATATATATATATATATATATATATATATATATATATATATATATATATATATATATATATATGTAAGTGGTGCAGCTATTCGGTTCTAGGCCACTTCACCTTTTCTGAAATGTCAGTTTTGCGCATGCGCGGCTGCAGTGAACAGGCAAGAACCAGGCCACCAGATGGCGGTTCATGGTATTATGGTCATTAAGAACCTGACCAGCACCTGGCGTTCTTACAGATCACTGTATTATTGTCATTCAGAACCTGACCACCAGATGGCGTTCCAAGATGACAAATCACTATATACTCATCTTTAAGAATCTCGCCAAGGGCGTTGCAGTCGCATTCAAAATTTGAATGTTTGACGTATGACAGTTCTATGGTCTGAGCTATTTATAATTCAAGATGACATTTGACAGTTACGAATGACAGATGGGATGTATGACGTATGACAGATCTATGCTCTAATATATCTATGATTCAAAATGACATTTGACAGCTTCGAATGACAGATGTATGACACATCTATGTTTCAAATTCAAGATGGTGGATGCGCGAGGCTATGATAATAATAATGGGGGCCCTCGGGAGTTTTTATGAGGAGTGTAGGCGACTGAAATTGTGAATGGGGGCCTCCAGGTGTCTTCAGGCAGGCTCAGTCGACTGAAATTGTTCGATATATAGGAATCTATGGAGTTTTCATGAGGGGACCTTGAGACTCTTATACGAATTTTAACGTTATTTAACCTTTATGTCGTTCGCTGACTTACAAATCACGGTTCAGGAGTCCCTACTCATTTCAAACCTTCTCAACAGAGGGCAATCGTATTCAATATTTGACGTATGACAGATCTATGGTTTAAATCAAAGATGGCGGGGATCTATGGTGTTTCCTCGTTCAAATCCAAGATGGTGAATCACAGGTGACGTTCACGTTCTAAGTTGATTAAAAAAAAAATTCAAAATTGAACAAATCGAGCTCGGGGTTTGAACCTCTATATTAGGAGTCCAACACTATCAAGCTAAAAAAATTATTCATACTGAAGAAATCCGCATGTATAATTGAACCCAGTATATCTATATTAGGAGTTCAACTCTTTGTTGACTGCTCTACCAAGCTTTCAAATTAAAAACTCCATCGCGAGGATTGCACCTCTATATTAGAACTCCAACACTATGAAGGTCACAAAAAATTCATACTGAAGAAAACCGCATGTAGAATTGAACCCAGTGTATCTATATTTAGAGTTCACGGCTCTACCAAGTTTTAAAAAAAAATAAAAATTGAAGATATCGAGCTCGAGGATTGAACCCAGTATACCTATATAAGGTGTCCATGGCTCTACCAAGCTTAAAAAAAAACTTCAAATTAAAAAATCGAGCGCAGAGATTGAACCCAGTACCTCTATATGTAGTTGTATGATTTTATATTCAGCCCTTTAACCACAAAAAATCAATTCCCTTCATTATATATGTTGTTCTGTCGATGGTCGAACGATAAATGATATTAGATAACTTACAGAAAAATAACAGGGGTTCAGATACCCTTCAATGATTATGTTCGTAACGGAGTTCGTTAAGGGAAATATTTGTTTAACAGACAGGCGTATTCATTTGACGTTTGACCCTTCCGTAAGCATAGTAGCGATATTTCAATAGATGAATATATAAAAATAATAATTATATCTATATTATATTATTTCATCCTCAAATGTTATTTTCCAAGCTTCTCATCAATAACTCGATATAAGTAATTCATAAATATTCGAAGTGGTACATTATGTGAATAATTGACCTAATTTCATTATCATGTTAACGTTCGTTGGACGGACTTACTTTGCAAAAAACATGTAGCAGCTCGTTGAAAGCCTCTGATTTTCTATCTAGTGCAATGAACTGAAATATCTTTATTCAAAAAAAAATTCATACTGAACAAATCCGTATGTAGAATGGAACCTGATATATCTATATTAGGAGTCCAATGTTCACGGCTCTACGAATCTTGAAAAAAAAAGTTTCAAATTGAAGAAATCCGCATGTAGAATTGAACCTCTATATCTGGAGTCCAACATTACAGAGCTTAAAAAAAATTAATACTGAAGAAATCCGCATCTAGAATTGGACCCAGTATATCTATATTTGGAGTCCATGGCTCTACCAAGCTTGAAAAAAAATTCAAAATTGAAATATCGAGCGCGGGGATCGAACTTAATTCATGTAATACAAGCTATAAAAAAAATTCATACTGAAGAAATCTGTATGTAGAATTGAACCTGTTATATATTAAGAGCTCAACACTATCAAGCTTAAAAAAAATCATACTGAATAAATTCGCCCGTAGAATTGAACCTGTTATATCTATATTAGGAGTCCAACACTATGTTTATGGCTCTACCAAGCTCAAAAAAAGTTTCAAATTGAGGAAATCCGCACGTAGAATTGAACCCGTATAGGTATACTCTATTTTAGGAGTCACTGCTCCACCAAGCTCAAAAAAAATTTCAAATTAAAAAATCCAGCGCGACGATCGAACTTAATACAAGCTATAAAAAAAATCATACTCAAGAAATCCGATCACTATTATAATAATTACATTTTAATTTTCAGGCTAAAGGCAACCAATAATATGATATCATGAAAGTAGGGTGATTTTATCTGAGTGATAAGAGTACGGTTTATATATTTTTCAATCAGGGAATATTCAAACTGTTATATATAAGTATATTAAGAGTCATGTTTCACGCATAATCATTGCGAAAATCTCTCAAATTTCCTGTTATGAATAACTTATGTAGGATGTACATGTCCGCTAATATTGTTTCTATCATTTCTGTATTGAATAATTTATAAATGTACAGGGACGTACCAGACTTAATGTTTCTAATTCAAATGTCTGATTACATATTGTTATATATATATATATATATATATTTTTATATATATATATATATATATATATATATATATATATATATATATATATATATATATATATATATATATATATATATATATATATATATATGTATGTACACCAGAGTTGGGCATCGACTTTCATTGTTGAGCCTCGACACGTCGACAATGTCAACAATGTTCATCTTCTGCGCAACTTGAGCGATTATTCTCAAACTGAGGACATATTCACACACCTCTCCGAAATAAACTATCATTCGAACATTCGAAAATGTTGGTACACTTATATTTCACTCTACAGAGTGACATTACTGAAGAAAATTTTGATCCTGATTCAGCGTTCAATTTTCCCAGTGACATGGATTAGGGTGTATTCGCGTTGGGCGCTTACACGCTTTAAGCGCTCATAAGCTTCATTTTCTGTGGTCAACTCGCGCTCACAAACGCTTAACACTAAGCGTAAGCTAACCTAACTTTTGTTGTCGATCATTAATATATTTGTAGGGAAATGTCAAATCACGGTATTTGCGTGAACTATCGTGCTTTTGCCTTCCTAAGAACATATGAGATTCGCCATGTTGAAATAACTAATGCTCAAAGTCAAAGCGTAAGCGTCTCTAAGCGCTAGAAGGGCAACACGAACGCCAATAATCTGTGCTTCTAAGCGTGAGCACTTAAAGCGTGTAAGCGCCCAACGCGAACGCGAAATATTTTAGTTTATCTGCTTAGCTGTGAATATTTATCTCTTTATTTTATTAAAAGTTTGTTCTAAAGTTAATTAAAATGACATTTTACTTCAATGTAGCTATTTTTTGTGTGCTAAAGCAGCTGTCGACGTTGACGACGTCACTCAGTAAGTCGACGTCGGCACCATAGTTGACGCGTCAACAATTAACGGTCGACATGACATTCTTGACATCGCCCAACCCTGATGTACACTAAAATGGTTATATATTATTCTATGGTTTCACTTAGATAAAATAACATTGTATATCTATTATTAATACTGTCATATATAGAATGTAATACATAATGGCGTACCTATAGAAGATGTTATAGATTATTGAAAAAAAGTATTCAAGTAGGTGCTGATTTTATTAGGTACTAAAGTTTTCAAACATTACATATATGGTTCGACTTGAACGAAGTCATTTCAATATCATGTTAACTTTCATAGGTGACGGACTTGTCAACACAATAATGAATAAATTGCCGATTTACTTACATTTACCCGGTTATTCGTATTGTGGACCTGGTACCAAGTTAGAAGAACGTCTTCGTAGAGGTGATCCGAGGATTGATAAACTCGACGAAGCTTGTGAAGAACACGACATTTCCTACTCGAAAAGCAAAGATCTAGCTATTAGACATAAAGCTGATCGAATTCTCGAAGATAAAGCTTGGGAACGATTCAAGTCAAAGGACGCTAAATTCAAAGAGAAATCTCACGCTCTTATGGTTACAGGAATTATGAAAGCTAAACTTAAACTAGGAATGGGTCCCAAAAAATCGTTCAGTGTTATTAACCCTGTTGCCAAAATGTTGAAAAGAGAAGGTATTGAAGGAAATCTGAGAAAGTCATCCACTAAGGCACTTAAAGCAGCAAGACTTGCAATCAAGAAAGCAGGTGGTCGTAGAAACATACGAGAACCAAGAATTAATTACTCCATTCGACTCAAAATTAGGAGGACTTCTACCCTTAGTTCCAGTATTCGCTAGACTATCTGATTTGGGAATGTTGTTGAGTGGAGGTAGCGCTGTTGCCAAAACTATAGTTGACGATAAAAATGCTACTAAAAAGTTGGAAGAGGAACATCGCCATAACAAGGCTATGGAATCTGAAGGTGAAGGGCTCTACGTGAAAAAATATAAACGAGGGTATTGATTTTACTCGAAGAAACGAAAAAACTATTAACTAAGCTGCCCAATAGAGCTCTATACGATTATGAGATTGAAAATTATGCGAAAAATATACCTCACTTCAGGGGTGCATTTATGCGTGATAATTTACCGAAAAAAATCTTTGAAAAAGGAATGTGGGGTGATCAACTTGGATTCTTCACAGGGGCCTGGTAGTCATTGGACAGCTTGCATAAAAAACGAATATTTTGATAGTTTTAGTAATTTGAAGCCGCCGAAGGAGTTGGTGATTTACTTGAACGTTTAAATACTATATAATAAAGATCAATATCAGACCTATAACACTGAAAATTGTGGAAAATTGTGTTTAGCATTTCTACAGAATAAAATGTTATGAATATTGAGTATTAGGTTTATTTTCATCAGTCATGTCTGTGACATTAACACTGAAGAGTCGCAATTCAACGTTATCCATTGATTTCGTTCCTCCAATCGAATTGGATGGAAATTGCCAGTACGGATTTGCATTAATCGGATTCTATTCATATAATACAATACGGAATATAGACGATAATACTCAGTTTTACTACTTTGAAAAGGAGCAAGCAAGCCTAACAATGCCTACTGGTACATATGAGATAACTGATATCGAAGATTATTTGAAAAAATATTTTCTTTCTGAAGAAGAACTGAAGAAGAAGAAAAGAAGGAGGATACTTTCAAATAAATATTTTTCCTGAGACCAAATAATAATATTTTAAGAAGCGAGATATTTCACAAGTCATACTCTATCGATTTTACGAAGAAAAATTCCTTAGGAAGGCTATTGGGATTCTCCGATGAGATTTTAGAAGCTGGCAAGGTTCATGAATCAGATTTGCCTGTGAGAACCGTTAAAGTTAGAACTATACATATAGATAGTAATATCAGCGAGGGAGCATTTTACAACGATAGATCTTCACATACGCTATACAAATTTTCGGTGAACGTAGACCCAGGTTACGCGATACACGAAACGCCGAGAAATTTAATATACCTTCCTGTGTTGAAGAAAAAGATATATAATATAACTTTAAATATTCGGGATCAAAATTTTGAACTGGTTAATTTTGGAGTTGAAGAAATTATAGTTAGATTAAAACTTAAGAAATGGTCTCGATTTTTTCTTCCAAGTATAAAAATATAGTTGTAAGAGTAGAAAAACCATTAGTCATTCAACAGCCATCCAGATCACAACTGACGTTAGAAAATAAAATATTTTTACAATCTATAGGTCATGTTATCCGGCCAGGCTTTCGATCTGTGCCTTCTCGTCAATGATGATTCAATCGTCAGAGTTGAAAGTCGGACATATTTACACTTTGTTGAATCCTTTGAAAATAACGACACCATCGAGATTGGCATCAATAGACCTGATGTTTGGCTTCTCATGAATGATGCAGCTGTCATGATCAGAGAAAAATTGACTAAAACTGCAGGTGCAGGAGATGTTTCGTTGGTGAATAACGCAGGTGCTTTCCTTTTCGATTCAATATCTTACGATCTGTGTGGAAGCGAGACAGATTCAGTTAAAGATCCAGGACTTGTCAGTACTGAACAAGGATTTTTATGTTATGAGAAAGCTGAAAGTCGCGAACTGGCTATTGCAGGATGGAATTATCCAAACAGTCCTATTACAAATCAAGACGGAAGCTTTAATTTACGAATACCGCTGAGTCATCTCCTGAATATATTCTACCATTATCGAATGGCTATTTGTGGAAAACAGCTGATTCGTTGTGTTCGAGCTCGAAATGACAAGAATGCAATGCTGGTGAGTGCTGGAGTGAGGGAAGCTGCTGGAGTTACTAAGGCCAAAATTTCTAGTCAGAGTATGGAATTAAGAGTTAAACATATTTATCCATCAGATCCTCTCAAATTAGAACTTCTTCAATCAATCGAAACGGATGGACCAGTTTTAATGCCGTTCAGACGTTGGGAGTTACATGAACTACCTGTTCTTATACAAGGTTCCTTTATGGAAAGTATGGAACGTGAAAATTGGATCAATTATCGAATGTCCTCGATGAATAATTTGTTGCTTCCATTAAAATAGAAAAGACAATGATATTAAAGATCTAAATTATTCAGATAACATTGACGTATCAGATGTGAGACTACTTTTGAAAGGTGAATATATACCCCAAGAAAACCTGAATTTAGATTTCGAAAGGAACGATTTCGCCGACGCTCATCATGAATATTCTGAATTTTCATCAAGTTATATGAATGGGAAGAAGGTCGCTCTACTTGATTATGTACAATTCAAGTCACGAGCCATATTTTTAATCGATTGTTTTAGACGCGATGAAAGCTTCAAATCTTCTATCGTGGATGTTAAATTGGAAATTCACGCTAGAAATGGATTTCCACAAGAGCATACAGTAATACATGATTGCGTCATCAAATATCTCTCCCTAAGTGAAACTGTAAAGAAGGTGACATCCGTCTAATCAGTTGAAAAAAATACTTTGAAGATGAAAGTTGTAATGTTAGATATCCAAGGATTCGTCATTGCTGGAGAATTTTGCCCGAAAGAGATAGCTATAAATAGCGGAAATCAAGTCGCTCATTTCATATTCAAACCTCCAAGAGAATATTCCACACTTACTCTAGAAGATAAGAAACAAATCGGATACTTGTAACGATATCAACATGGTCTAAGGTATTAGAAGGGGAATGTATCGTACGTAGAAATAGATGCTATTCTCAAAAAAACTACTAACCAATGTAGATATCGTATATGTGAAGGGAAAACAAAAATATGATTTTCTATTGAATGAATTGAATTGTATTGGATTGTCGCTTCAAACAGAAAATATAGAAATTTATGGTTGGATTCCACTAAAGTTTGAATTGAAACGTCCTCTGTCCATGCAGCATGGTAGTGGGGAGCACATGTGCAGTATGTCGAATTTCAAAGATTTGTTTGAATGGGTTTGGAACCTCATACCGAAATAGAACAACATACAGACATATCTGTTATAGATCTACATTTAGAAAATATAAAAATACTAAGGAAGAAAATTGCGGCTTATGAATGAGGCTAAGAAAAAGAATATTTTCTCCAATAAATGAACGTCTTGAACGGATAGAGGATAAGCAAGTGGCTTTAACACTTCAACGTGCAACTATTTCACCCCAAACAGCTCCGCTCAAAACAACTATACTGCTCAACAGATCGATTTCACAACGACTTCGTTTTCCAACGACTCAGTTTTCGAACGAATCCCACCTGGTTGGTTCCCCAACAGGTCCGTTCACAACAGGTCCGTTCACAACGGGTCCGTTCGCAACGGATCCATTAACGGGTTCGTTCACGAAGTCGTTCCAATCGACTGCGTTGAAATATCCTCCATCAATATCAATTAATTAACCTAGTGAAGGTGATGAGCGTTCCTACGCTAGCTCGCCTTCTGAACCAATAGCAAAATTTCAACGATCGAAGATAGTTCCTACTCCAAGATTTCTACCAACAGATAAAGTAGCTGCATCTAAAATGGAGAAGTTCTCTGATGATGAAGATGAGGATAAATCTATTTTAGTAGAAGATGATTGTGAAAAATCACAAAAACTATTGTGATTTTTTATCTACGAAGTGGACTCTCAGCAACACTGTTATTGATTTCGTTAAAAAAAGTGGTAACATCATTATTGGAGGTCAGTAATTTATTTGTACCCACGGTCTTTATGAGCTGATTCTCATGAAAGATCCTAATGTATATATCGATGAAGATAAAAAAAAGTATGGAAGAATTATGGAAATAACAAATTCATAAAAGGGGATTTGACCCCACAAAGCAAGTCAGAAGTAGTAAGAGTGATAAATATTAATATTATCAAGCGATTGCTCCCTTCTCAGCAGAGTGGAAAAGGATTGATGACGTATAACGATAAACCAATATAGTATATATACTGGGATCATGTAAATGAGATCGTAGATTGACATCGTTTATTATACGCTTCTGAGCTTGCGGGGAATTCCTCTAATGACAATGAAATCGAGGCAATTATAAAAGAGCTTCGTGAAGATGATGTTTTATATACAAGTACTGAAGTAAACTGAAAATCTATTCAATCTAATCATGTCGATTGATAAGTTTGGTCGCTCGTCTCATACATATCACGTAAAACGCATGAAGATGGAAGGATTTCCCACGAATGCACAAGGCGACTTTTATTTTGGCGCGTAAAAACTCTGTAACAAAAAAATACAAACAACTGATTCGTATGCGGCTACGAAAGAGTACGTGGAATCTAAGACGAATGAGGTGAAACCTGATATTTCTAAACTCAATCAAGCGATTGAATCTAATTGATTGAGTCCAAGATACCGAAAAATTAGGAGAGAAATTCTGGTCTTTCAAGAATTCAATAAATAAATCAATCAATCAGATGAAAAAAGACATTAATGAACAAAATAAACAACTGAACCAATATTTCAATGATAGGTCACAGGTCTGGAAGCCACTCTTGATACAAAACTAATGAGACAACAAGGCTTACTCGAAAAGAAACTGAGGAAAATTTCGGGTGAGGTGCTTGGAACTCTCGAATTGAATATGCGTAGTAGGGCAAATATTATTGATGATAAACTTACAAATCTTGGAAATGAATTGAAGAAGCTGAATGACAAAATTGAGGTTAATAAATCACCAAGAACCACGATCAATGATTATATCTGGTGATCGTCAAATCATAGAGAATTGAGAAGCTGAATGATAAATTTTAATTTAATGAATCATCAACCTTGATCGATTATGGTACATTCACGAGAAAAAAATCAAGTAGTTGAAGAACAACACGTAGAAATTTCATACGAATGCATACAATCATTAAGGGATTAGATGATTTGTGGCAATGCGATTTAGGTCAGATGGACATGTATGCTCGTGAAAATAAAGAGAAACAAATTTATCCTTCATCCGTATTCATTGATTGTTTTTCAAAGTAAGTATGGGCTAGAGCATTAAAAACGAAGACAGATCACTCGTGCGTTTTCGGTAATACTCGAACAAAGTGGTCGAAGGCCTAAGAACCTCCAGTCGGAAGACGGAAAAGAATTTTTATCACAAAATTTCATAATTTAATGACGAAATATAATATTAATCACTTTAATACGTATAGCATCAAGAAAGCGGCCATTTTTGAACGAGTTATACGCACTCTCAAGGATAAATTGTTTCTATATTTTCCACTGAATGGAACTTACAAGTGGATAGATGTGCTTGAAAACAACGTTGACAAATATAATGATTCCAAACATAGAACTATTGGAATGGAAGCCTCGTGACGTCACTTAGAAGAATGAAAAACTTACTGAATTCAGTATATTCTCACATAAAAATTGCTGGAAGAAAGAAATTTAATGTTGGCGATATAGTGCGAATCAGTAAAGCCAAGCATGTGTTTTCAAAAGGATATAAACCTTAGTACCTGGTAGCGGGTAGATACTCTCTGTGATCCCGATAGAGACAGATCTACTACAGGGATGCGACCCTGCCTACGCGAGCCCTAAAAATATCTCCCTTATCTAAACCGGAAGATACTCAGGTCCTAACCCTTTATCGAAACCAAAAGCCAATTATCCTTTCCTATATCCTACAACCACCCTACCAACCCGAACTGGCCAGCGTGGTAGGGAAAATGGCTAAAACCCACGTAATGATAGTACACCAGAAAGTACGGCCCTCAGTTCCCGGCAGCTCGCTTACCCCCGACCAAGGCAGCGGAAGGACAAGGAAGCGAGCAGAGGGTGCGAAGAATCTCTGGTACAGGATAGGCTACCAAAACCGAAAACTGACTATTGCTACTTTAAATACCAGAACGTTATCAAAAACCCAGAAACTAGAAGAACTCGAGGAAGAACTCTCCCATATCAAATGGGATATACTAGGAATAAGCGAGCATAAAAGAACAGACGAAGAACAACTAACACTCCATTCAGGCAATTTACTACACTGCAGAGGAGGCCATCACATAAACGAAGGAGGAGTCGGGTTCCTGGTACACAAAAAGCATATACAAAGCGTCACTAAAATCCACAGTATCAGTAAGAGAGTAATGTACCTCATATACAAACCAAACACTAGATACTCGCTAAAAATTACCCAGGTATACGCACCTACATCAACACACTCGGACGCTGAGGTGAAAATATTCTATGATGATATAAATACCGCAATACAGCAAGAACCTACCCACTACAGCATGATAATAGGGGACTTTAACGCTAAATTGGGGCACAAGGAAGACGAAAACGAAACATCGTTGGAAACCCACGGGTTCGGAGTAAGGAATGAGAGAGGTCAAAAGCTTCTTAAATTTCTTCTACAACATAACCTATTTGCAATGAACAGCTTCTATCGCAAAGCTCCACAGCGAAAATGGACCTGGGCCAGCCCCGACGGTTCTACAGAAAATTAAATCGACTTTATCATATCTAACAGAAAGGAAATAGTGCGAAATGAAATTGTGCTGAATAGGTTCTCAATAGGTAGCGATCACAGGCAAGTGCGATCCAAAATTTCAATTAATGTCAAGAACGAGCGGCGAAAGCTCATTAAACAACCAAAATACAGCGAATGGAGACCGCTTATAGATGAAGCCCAGTATCAGTATAGAATCAAATCACACCTAGCACATATGGAAGATGTTTTAGACCCGAATATGGAGGACCTGAACGCATTTATTACAAATTCTATAAAAACCGCAGTAAAAGAATGCCAGACACAAAGCACTCAACGGAACGAAAAACTCAGTACAAGCACTAAGCAACTAATGGAAAGAAGAAGAAATCTGACAAATAAACATACAACAAACGCATCAGAATTAAGACACCTAAATAGAGAAATATCCTAGGCAGTGCGAAGAGACACAAGAACATACAACACAAATGAAATCTTAAAGGTAATTGAGCAAAATAAGGGCATAAAATCACTACGGAAGCCATTCTCCGAAGGCAGGAAAAACATCTGCAAGCTAGTAAAACAGAGTGGCCAAATAACAACAAACAAAATGGAAATATTGAAGGTTGTAGAAGAATTCTACGCGACTTTATATAGCGATGAAAATGCAGTGAGCTTGGACACCAACATAAACAGAGTGCAAAATCAAGGGTCCGAGGACATCCCAAATATTACCTTAAACGAAATAAGAGGGGCACTAAGAGACATGAAAAACAATAAAGCAGTTGGCGACGACGGCGTAGCAGTCGAGTCCCTAAAAGCCGGCGGAACTACGTTATTAAATGCATTGTGCAAGTTATTTGATGGTTGCCTTCAAACTGGGACAACACCTTCCCAATGGGATCGGGAGATAATTATATTGCTGCATAAGAAAGGAGATATCACCAACCTGCAAAACTACAGACCTATTAGTTTACTGTCGCATATATATAAGCTGTTCATGAGAATCATCTGCAAGAGGTTAACAGATAAATTCGATATATATCCGAATAGCCGCGAGCAAGCCGGCTTTCGAGCCGGATTTGGCACAAACGACCATCTGCAAGTAGTCAAGTCCCTTATCGAAAAATGCATCGAGTACAATAAACCCCTCTGCATAATTTTCGTCGACTACGAAAAGCCGTTCGACACAGTAGACTAGCATAAAATGCTGCAAGCTCTTGGTAAATGCTGCATCGATCATAGATACACCGAGGTCATCAAACACGTGTACCAAAAAGCAAAAGCTTGTGTAAGGCTGCAGGATGATTCCCAAGACTTCAATATCGCACGAGGTATACGCCAAGGAGATGTCATATTGCCAAAATTATTCACAACCCTTCTGGAATATATGTTTAAACAGGCCAACTTTGGTGACATGGGCATAAACATAGATGGCGAAAAACTAAACCATCTGAGATTCGCCGACGAGATCTTGATTATCGCAGATAGTATGGACGAAGCGAAGCAAATGCTACAGAGGCTTAGGGAAGCATCGAGCTCTGTTGGACTCAAAATAAACACTAATAAAACACAATACACGACAAATCTTGTTATGAGTCAAGATAGACGGAGTAAGCATAGAACAAGTAGGCTCTTATAAGTACCTTGGTCACGAAATTTCTATAAGCAGAGACAACCAAACTCGTGAAATGTCGAGAAGAATAGGCCTAACATGGGCGGCCATTGGAAAGCTGCGCAATGTCTTTAAATCAGACATTTCAATGTGTCTAAAAAGAAAAGTATTCGATCAGTGCGTGTTGCTGGTGCTTACGTACGGGGCTGAAACACTTACCCTCACAAAAAACACCACAAATAGAATAAGTATAGCGCAGAGGAGAATGGAGAGGTCGATGTTGGGTATATCGCTAAGAAACAGGATCCCAAATACAACTTTAAGGGAGAGGTCCGGAGTAGAGGACGCGGTTACCCGTATAACAAACTTAAAATGGAACTGGGCCGGTCATGTGGCGCGACTTTCGGACAATCGCTGGACAAAAAGGATACTTGAATGGAAACCGCGTCAAGACGTATACAGAAGTAGAGGCCGTCCACCAACCAGATGGACAGACGGCATCAAAAGGATAAAAACCAACTGGATAGAGGCAGCACAGGATCGGCAAGGATGGAAGAAGCTACGGGAGACCTATGTCCAGCAGTGGACGCGATTGGTCGATTGATGATGATGACGATGATAAACCTAACTGGACTACTGAGCTATTCAAAATCGTTAAAGTTCAGATAACCAATCTTGTTAGGTACTTATCTTCTTGAGGATACTGAAGGACATCCCATTAGTGGTGGTTTTTACGAAGAGGAATTACAGAAACCTAAATACTCTGACGATTACCTGGTTAGAAAAGTCTTGCGCAGAAAAGGAAATGAGGTGTTCGTTCATTGGCTGGGTATGGCAAAGTCACATGATTCTTAGATTGATATGAGTAACAAACTTTAAGTTCAGTTGAGTGTTGAAGATTGTAGCAAGATGTCCCAAGACAGTGGTTTTATCAACGAAGATTTTGATAGAATTTTGGGTGTCTACGATGAAGCAGCCAAAACCGAAAAAAATTTCATTTCAAATTGTGGCTTCAAATTGGAATATTTCTAGTGGAAAATAGTTTGAGTTCAGCTCGAGACTTCAGCCCTGCAGTGAGAGTAATCTATAATGATGGTGTCATGTCATTTGATGAATTTGAATGGGAATCACTCATGAAATTAATTGAGAAAAATGGGGTAGGAGAAAACAATAGTGGAGCTCAAGTGTTTTTCTATGAAGAAGAAAAAGTATTCTTCATCTCAAAGTGGGAATATGGCCTATATTTTACCGAATCTGAAGTATCTGAACTGACCAATTTGATATTTTAAGCAAAATAATTGAGATGTTACACAATATCAATTTTCCTTTTTATTATCGTAAATTTTTACTTATTGTTAAAGAAATTACTTGAAATAATGATTAATTTGTCGAAGATGTAACTTATACCTTCTGTAACATGAATCTAACAATTGAAATCTATGCAATTTCAGAATGTATATATTTTAATGAAAATAAAGTTCTAAATGATGTAGACAGAGAAATGTTCAATTTTGTATGAGAATGAAAAGCAAGAAAAATGAATGAGTGATTTTATTTCAACAAGATATATACAAGTCTCGACTTGTATAATATTTTGAATATAGATCAGTCATAATATTTCATTTGGATAATCTTAAACTATTCAGGATTTAACTATTCAGGATACACAAAAATTATTGGAATAATATCATAACTATATTCATACGTTTTTGAAAATAACATAACAATATTCCACGATTGAATTATTTATAAAACGTACTCTTATTACTCTGATAAAACCCCCTACTTCGATGATATCATATTGTTGGATTTCTTTAGCCCTTAAAAGTAAATGTAATTATAATAGTGAACGAATTTTTCAATTTGATTTTTTTTAAAACTTGATTGAACCATGGACTCCAAATGTAGATATACTGGGTTCAATTCTACATGCGGATTTCTTCAGTATGAATTTTTTTAAGCTCGATAGTGTTGGACCCCCAATATAGAGATTCGATCCCTGCACTCGATTTTTCAATTTGAAATTTTTTTTAAAAACTTGGTATAGTCATGGACTCCAGATATAGATATGACAGGTTCAATTCTACATGCGGATTTCTTCAGTATGAATTTTTTTCAAAGCTTGATAGTGTTGGACTCCTAATATAGAGGTTCAAACCCCGAGCTCAATTTCTTCAATTTTAAATTTTTTTGAAATCAACTTGGTACGTGAACGTCACCTGTAATCTACCATCTTGGATTTGAAAGAGGAAAGATCATAGATCCGCCATCTTTGATTTAAACCATAGATCTGTCATACGTCAAATATTTAATACGATTTCCCTCTGTTTAGACGGTTCCAAATGAGTAGGGATTCCTGAACCGTGATCGGTAAGTCAGCGGACGACATAAAGTCTCAAGGGCCTCCACGAAGACTCCATATTTCATATTTCAGTCGTATGAGCCTGCCCGAAGACACCTGGAGACTACCATTTACAATTTCAGTTCTCTAGGCCCCTCATGAAGACTCCCCATGCTTATTCTCATAGCCTCGCGCATCCACCCCTTGGATCTTGGATTTAAAATATAGATCTGTCGTACGTCACACATATGTCATTCGAAACTGTCAAATGTCAGTTTGAATCATAGATATCTTAGAGCACAGATCTGTCATACGTCATACATCTCATCCGTCATTCGTAACTGTCAAATGTCATCTTGAACCATATATATCTAAGATCATTGATCTGTAATACGTCATACATTCCATCTGTCATTCGTAACTCTCAAATCTCATCTTGAATCATAGATATCTTAGAGCATAGAACTGTCATACGTCAAACATTCGAATTTTGAATGCGATTGCAACGCCCTCTGTTGCCGAGATTCTGAATGATGAAAATATAGTGATCTGGCAGAACGCCCTCTGTTGGCCAGGTTCTGAATGACGACAATACAGTGATCTGTAAGAATCCATCTGGTGGTCAGGTTCTTAATGACGATAATACCACCATGAACCACTATCTTCCTGGCCATAGTAGTCGCGCATGCGCAGAACTCGTATAGCTGTACTACTTATATATATATATATATATATATATATATATATATATATATATATATATATATATATATATATATAAATATATATATATATATATATATATAAATATATATATAAATATTTATATATTTATATATATTTATATATATATATATATATATATATATATATATTATATATATATATATATATATATATATATATATATATATATATATATATATATATATATATATATATATATATATATATATATATATATATATATATATATTATATGTATATATATATATATAATTATATATATATCTAATAAAACTATTTTGATTTTCCACAAGACCCATTGTTTAAACTTCAACGAAAATTGTTTCTCTCTTCCAAAAGTTGCCATTCATACTAATGAGAAGCTATATTGAAAATATGTTCATTACATAACAAAACTGGAGTATTTCAAAACTATCCATTTGAAGAGTGTTTGTTTCAGAGAATAGTTATCCAGCACAATTGCGTGTAATTGAATGTTTGAATATTCAGAAATTTCAGTCCAGATTTTCTATGAACTAAAAAGTTTTATGAATAATAGTTCATTTTGTATACATTCTAGTATATCTGAAAAAACATAACACTACCAATTTATGCAATCTAATTCATTCATTTTAGTATAACTTTTTACAAGCAGTTCTTTTATATAAATTGAGTCATAATAATTCAGTTTTATCATTTTCAAACATATCAATCACAACAAAATACTCTACGTTACTTCTCTGTAGCTTCAGTACCTTCGTTTGGAAATTTGATGGTATTGTATTGATATAATTGCTTCATTAAAACTGCACATAAAATAGACACAGCATAACTGCTGGTCAATATTAACTCAATGTATAGATGTTCCTTTTTGATGAAATATTTTCGGGCGGGCCTCATACTGATGTGCATCATCTGTACACATACAGCAGGTAGTTTTCACCATTTATTTTACATGAGAATTTAGAAATACAGCCCCGCATATGGCATCTAGCTTATTTCACAGTCTAGAACTAGATTATGAAATATAATATCATCATTGTTGTCTTCATTAAAGAACTTCCAAATTAATTCATAACCATTTTGATTAGTGTGAAAATATTATTCATCATAGTATTCATATTCTTCAGATATTTGAATGGCGATTTAATAGGCACCCAGAAAATATTACTAGTCAGCTTCAGTTAAGGTCTATTAACAAGCAGAAAATCTACACGTTTATCGTGATAAACTACCTCAATGGATCTATTGAATCCCTTTTTATTCACCAAATATTTTCTTTAACATAAAACTAGACAGTACACTATATTTATTCACAAGACGGAATGAAGAGAAACAGTTGAATTGTCTTGAATAACATTGAAAGACACGTGTAATAGTTCGATAGTATTCTATATAAACAATGTTTCGAGGGTAGCTTTCTAAATTTCTCCGAAACGAACAGTTAGAAAAATGAACGTTTCTGTAATAGATTTTCACGGCTCAACAATTAAGTAGTTGACTTATTCCTCACCCCGGTGGGTAGACCTGATGGTTATGCATCGTGAACCTATTACAATATCTGGAAAAATACCACAATAGATCACTCAACGTTTTAACCCTTTGGTCACTGTGGGGTACAATAGTTACCACTAAATTTTGAATGTTCTCTATTGGTTCTGTATAGTCCCGATATGTGTGTAAATTGCTCAGATCAGTGTTTCATAGTCAGACGTATTGTAAATCGCGAAGACGTGGCACATATAACCTCTAAATAATTTACAGTTGTCGTTTGTGTGTTGTTACGAGTGCACGTGTTTATGTTTAGGTAAGTTTTACTCATGAATATTGAATCATTGTGACAAAATCAAACACTGAAATTCAGTTTTACTTTATATATAATACAAATAATATGTATAACACAAATATTTTTCATTCTATTTTTTCAATAGTAACAAATAATTGAGTAATTCATTGTGGGAACTATATGTCCCTGTAGGGTATATTCGTGGGTACTATGTATCCCTGTATTGTTTTTTATCACAGTTTTGTAACAATGAGCCGAAGACCATTATCACAAAAAGAGAATGAATACATAGTAGAAAATTTGAATATGGCAGATGAATTTTATGAAGATGCGGATCCATTTAGCACCGATGACGATGATAGCAATTTTCACCCAGATGCAGAGAATAGTTCAGAAGAAGAGTCAGATTTGTATGAATCTGATGACGAAGATGATTATAATTACGTTGAAACAAATGAAGAGAATTCAAGTGAATCAGAGGACAGCATAGTTGGGTCAGATGTACCGCTAACTTTTATTCCTCGCAAAACCATTCCAGATGAAAGGAGGGGAATTATATATTCACCTCAAAATCGCAGTTCGTCTGGATTAGAAACATTTATGAAATTGTTTCCTAGGAGTCTATTTTTACACATAACATATTGTACAAATAAAAGACTTCATAAATTCAACCAGGAAAAGAAGAAGCGTAATATACCAGAAACTGATATGTACAAAATTATGATAGTGTTAGGCTGTACATTAGTTATGTGTTACAACCGTGTGCCACAAATGAAGCTTTGCTGGTTCAACAGAGAATCTCTTGGTAATCCTACAATTCAAAAGGCTATCGGACGAGACAGATGTATGATTCTATTATCAAAAATGTATTATGCTGGGCCAGATAAACCTGCAAATTGCTCTAAGATTTACTATGTTGAATCCGTTGTATCGTGTCTGAAAAATACGTTTCAAAATGCGAGATCAGACAGTTCTCACCAGGCTATCGATGAAACGATGACCAAATTCAAAGGGAGGTCAGTCCTAAAACAATATCTACCTTTGAAGCCAATAAAACGTGGCATAAAGATATGGGAAAGATGCGATTCACTAAGTGGCTATATCTATGATTTCAACATTTATCAGGGCAGAGAAACTGAATCACAAATTGGAACGTTAGGAGAGAGGGTAGTACAAAAGTAGACAAATACAGTACGAAATCCGGATGTTTGTTTTTCTATCGATCGCTTTTTCAGTACTGTGAGCTTGATGAAAACACTGAACTACGGATGTGTGGGAACATACATGAGAAATAGAGCTAATGTGCCTGATTTTTCTAAAAAAAAAATGACCAGGGGCGATACGGATTTCTTGTGGAATAAAGATATTTTAGCTACAAGGTGGATGGATACGAAAGAAGTCTTACTGATGTCTAATTGTCATTCTGCTACAACAAATTCTACGACAAAAAAATTGAAATCTGGCGAAAAGAAAGATTTCGATTGTCCTGATGCCATCATTTTCTTTAATAAGTACATGGGAGGGGTAGACTTGGCGGATCAGAAAGTTACCGCATATGACTTAGATAGAAAGTCGACAAAATGGTGGAGAAAAGTCTCTAATAGATTATTCATGTCTGCAGTTATAAATTCCTGCATAATTTATGAAGAATTACAACATAAAAAAATACTTTTACTAGATTTTATTGTTCCGTTAGCGGAACAGATGATCTCTGAAGGGCGGTCAAAAACCGTCTACAAAAGACATATATCCGGAAAAAGTGGTAGGCATACAAAAAAACAAAAAACAATGACAAATGTTGGAGATCACTTACCTGTTCAAATAAATAACAAAAGACGATGCGCTAGGTGCAGTCAAATGAAGAAGGAGAGAAGAACTAAGACTGGTTGTAATATTCCGCTCTGCAAAGATTGCTTTCTTCCATTCCACCAATGAATAATAAGAATATATATGTAGATATTATTTTGTATGTAATAAGCATTGTTTCCAGTTTATAATAAATTCGTTCTCTTATATAGTACTACTATAAGTACATGGAAAAACTACTACTGGGAATCATTTGACCCAATATAAAACCCTAATGGGAACTATTGTCCCATATCCTTACCCAGGACACTTTAATCCTGGCCAGCAAAAAAATGTCAGAGTTGTCAAAAGTGGACCTATTTTTGATAAAAAAATAAATAAAAAGTAAATAATTTTACGAAAAAGTGATTCAGGGTTCAAAGAGTTTTAACCTTTACATCTCACAGATGTACGTGTACACAATGTCTGATCATGTGGCCACGATGTCTCGGTATACTCGTCAAGTATTTAATTGTTTCAGTTTAATCGAACACACTACATTCTAAACTCCGAACAGATTACTCAAAATTCCAATCTGATATATTTATATATACATATATCATAAATATATATATATATATATATATATATATATATATATATATATATATATATATATATATATATATATATATATATATAAACCACAGACCAGTTTGAAAGTGGTATTGTTGTTATGGATTATTATTAATTTCAATTGTTGTCTCTATCTATTTTCAAATTTCGACTATATAAATTATAGTCTCTCCAACTGGAAATAGTCAGCAATTTTTTTTATGTATAACGTGAAGGCGTTAGATATCCTGAAGAAAACCGAATATTCAAACTTACTTTATGAATATTTGCAGAATCTACTTTTGAGAATCGCTTTACCCTTCGGTAGGCGCAGGTTGAACTTGTTCATTAGTGGGCGCACACGGTGTACGAGACCGGTTGAAGAAATAGACTTGAGACACAACTAATGAGTGTTTTGTTCAAACTATAAGTTTTTCGGACATTTTATCACAATTCTATGATATTTGCTTGACAATATCCCTTTTAGATTATTTTCAATCAGGGGGTTAAAAAAACTACACAAATTCAGTTATATATTCTTTTTCGATTGCAAAACAATAACTAAAAAAAAATTTTTTTTATCTTTTCCTATGAAATTAGGTCCAATAGTATTTTCGGTTTGCTCACTTTCGTTCCCCTCAGTTTCTTCTTCTGTATCGCTATCTTCAGATTTATCTTCTACAACATCGTTTTCGGTTATTTACTCCTCATCATCAAATTCTTCTCCTGTCTTTCTTTTCAAAAACTCGCAGTTGCAATAACTTTTGTAGTTATAGTTCATTTTGAATTTGAATTACAATACCCAAAATAACAACAAATTCTATAATTTAAAACCTTTTGAGTATATCTCTTATATTACCTCAGTGGGCGCACACGGTGTCCTGCACCGGGTTTTCAATTCGCTCTGCCGTTTTCTAAAGTACTGCACCCCGCTACAAGAACTGACTAACTGACCATAAAACGGGGTACACGGACGTACAATACCGGGCTCTCCCGATTACTTTCGATACGTCGTTTCTTAACTTCGCCTGGTGTCCTAGACCAGTTGCGCCTACTGAAGGGTTAAATTTAGAGAAACATCCATCTTCCTTCAATCTACATCCTTGTTGTATGCCAAAAACTGACCCTTTGGTTAATCGTTCATAATGTTAACGTATAACTCAATGAAGAAGATATTCTCAAAGGATCGAAAAAAAACCTAATTCTGTAGATATTGTTCCTTTTCTTCATTATCATCATATTTTTATGGATACAACAAATAAGGTTTGGTGATGTTCACGCTAAGGTCTAATATCTCTCGCTTAGAAATACGTGTACAATGTTCTTTATACAGTAAATTTTATTCAATAAAATTGCATTGGATTCGTATATGTAGCTTGAGCTTCAAACTCATAGCATCCTCTCAATTGTTTCACTACGCTTCGGTAGTTCTCTCTCAGGGCTTTAGAAGATATTTAAGATAATCAACTTGACAGCACACGTAGATTCTTAGATGTTAGGAGCGCATATATGATTCAACTTCTGTGTCTCGATTTGCTATTTGAACAATCTTTTCAAGGGAGAAAGAGTGAATAATTTGAAACATTGAATTTGAATATAGAAAAATAATTAGCTCTAGCATATTTCAACTGTGTCTCATACTAAGATTAAAGAAATGAATTCGAAAAGTTAGTCTCTAATAATTTGACGAAATAGATTATCTTCAACATCAGAAATATTTGTCTATCATTTGGTTTTGAATATTTTGACAAACTGCTATTTGATATTCCAAAAAAATATTATATGTCAATTTAAAATCTGATCTTTAACTGCAATATACAGAATATATATAAGAAGAAAAACTTACTTTCGTTCTACGTAGTTGTCTTTTTCCTTTATACCAGGTGATTATTGCAGATGGTCTAGATCCGGCTGATTCGCATGTTACCTCGTATCTCTTGTCTGCTACCAATGGACTCAGAGTATTTCTAATTTCCGCAGTCAGAGGTTTCACTAAAAACATAATGCATATAGAATACAGTAATGTCTTCATAATGAATTTATTTATGATCTCTTAGAGATTTCCTAATTTGGCAATTAATTCAGAAAATCTACTGGAACCTCACTGTACATTTTTCACAAATTGACTTTTCTGAAAATAACATATAAACAAAAAACTGCCTTCATTATGAGTCCTTATTATTTTCGCTATTTGTTGAAAATGATGGCTTGCTAGCATTTAGATAAAAAAACAATTTGTCTGCTACCATGTTTGCTTAAACTTCACTTTAGGAGCAGATCAAAGGGTACTTCTTAATATTTTAACGGACCAGGTTTCAATGCTCGAATTGAAACTTTGCACACGTAACATCTGTCGCATCCTGGAAAAACTAAACTGCAGGAAGTCGCCGGGTCCTGATGGAAGTCCAGCTACTACTTAGAAGCATTAAGACTGAGCTGGCACCGCTGCTTAGTCGGATGCTCGAGTTATCTTAGGAGCAGAGAACTTTTCCATATTATGGAAGATCGCAAGAGTCCATAATGAGAAGAGTGAGAAAGTGCTTGCATGAAAATTGCTGTTATATTTGCCATGTTATACAATATAATGAAATCTGCTATTAATACACATATCGAACATCTCAAACAAAAAATTTGATTCAGTGCTTCGACGTTGTCGTTCAACGAGCGACTTGCTCACCTTTGTCACAAACCTTTCGAAAAATTGTTATTCAGAATTATGAAAAATCGTCGGATGTCCTCCTATATATCTGGCTACCTTTAGAAATTAATACTAGATTCAATCAAAGGCGCAAGATTGGACTCGCATACAGTTAACTCTTTCTCTCTCTTTATCTCTCTCTCTCTCTCTCTCTCTATATATATATATATATATATATATATATATATATATATATATATATATTTATTTATATATATCTATATATATATATATATATATATATATATTTATTTATATATATATATATATATATATATATATATATATATATATATATTTATATATATATATATATATATATATATATATCTGTACCTTGCTTCTGAAAGGGCCAATGTCCATTTTTACAATTCCTTGAAAATGCGTAATCAAATTTTACAATTTATGAAATTATCATTATCTCCTTACATATTTCTTTTTCTGCTCGTGTCAGATATTGATTTAACATTGTTTCCTATGAGTTTAACAGTGATTTGGTCCGATTTATTTTTTTTTAGTTTTTTCACAAATTTGTTGGACATTGGTCGAATTGAAATTTTTGTTGAAAGGACATAGGCCCTTTCGAAGTATCACAAAAAACAAGGTATGAAATGAAGAAAACGGGTTCAAAGTATTTTTTTTTATTGAAAAAGACATAAAAGTAAAATGTTACATAAAATAAATGCTGTAATACTCAGTTTATTATAGAATCAGAAGTTATAGGTACATTTTAGGTATTTTCTATTCATCCTCTTCGTCTGAATGACCGTAAGGAAAAAAACTTCTGGTTGGTGGTTGTCAGCAATCAAGCCATGATAAAATGGCCGATTGTATTGGCTTATGTATTTCATAAGTGACATCAAATCTTTTTTTTTGCATTGTCAATAGGGAGAGGAGTCGAATTGATAGGTGTTATTACAGTGGAGACATTTTCAGTACTTCTTTTCCTTATCGATCCTTTTCTTAAGTAAATTTTTTTGTATTCCTCTTCATATTTTGTTTTATAAAAAAACTGATAATAATGGTTTTTTTCGAACTTTAGCTCTTTTATTTTTGACCATAATGTTACCTCTCCATCTTCATTTTTTTTCTGCGAACAAGATTATCACCAATGAGCTGTTTGAAATTTAAAAATTCCTCTTGTGATAATTCAACAAATTTTAGAGGAAGTTGTCTGCTGATAGATTTAATAAAGTTCGCCTAGTCATGTAGAACTTCTATATCCATATTAGTTCTCTTCTTCGCAGTTTCAATGCAGGCATGAATAGTGTCTACCTCCATGTGTGTGTGTCCAGGTTCCAGAAAACAATGATTAATAGATTTTAAATTAATATTATCTTCCGAAATCAAAGAACACATCATTATGGCCATATAAATGTTTTTATTCTGACCGTAACATGAATCACCAAAATAATTAATGCATTCAACTGTCGGAGGCAGTGATTGAATAAATTTTTTTATGCAAGAAGCAATTTCTTGACCCCCTCTGTTAGCCAAAGTCTCATTCCACAAATAGCCCGAAGCTTCACTTCCGGCTATGCTCATGTGGTACACGGTCAAATTATACGTCTAAAGCTGTCGCTTATAGAAGGATATACCATTCCTCAAATAGGGTGTTGGTAAACATTTCTCCAAATCGAAGGATGCAGTCACTAGCTTTGTATCCTTTTTGCTTCTTTCTTTGCTTTCTTTTTTTATTTGATAAACTCTTTCTGCAAATCTTAAATGTCTCCCTTGTTCTTCTTTAAGCTGTAATTGTTTTCCTTCATCTGCTTCATTCTTTATAGCCATGAGATATCCATCACATTTGGCACATGTGTCATTTTTTGGGGGATGAAACGAAAAATTAAATTCTTCTGTAAATATCTTTCTATAGTAGCTTGCTTTAATCGGTATTTCTTTTTTGTCTTCACACTCTTGTTGGTACAATCTGTACATTTTCGAAATATTTAAGTCTGGGCTTAGATATTTTTTGGATATCCTTTCACGGGAATAGTGACTTATGTATTTTGGAAATCTCATGATGTGTAATCTTGCTTTTTCTTTTACATCATTTGCAAGTGTAGGGCAAACTTTTCCAGGTGTTTTTCTCTTCTTTTCTACAACCACTCTTACTTTTTTTAACGTTAAGCTAAATGTATTGAGGAACATTGTCTGACAAACTTCGATTTTTCCAGAACCAACATCGAGGTAGTACTTCCTGGAAAAATTTCTCCGACTTAATATAGCTTCGATTTGACGGGTACGTTCTCTAGATTTTGAGACCTCTTCTATCGAGTTTGATATCAGCTGATCTTGTTCATCAGGAGTAAGCTTGTAAAATTCTTCGTGTAAACTTTGCCGTTCTAAGTTAGATATTTTTTCGAAGCATTTCCTACGACAAGCACATGGATCACCTAAAAGTTTTTTTGGTTTCAACACACTTTTTAATGAAAAATATTCTTCCCCTCTGGCTTTTTTTTCTTTGCGAACATTTTTCTCCCATTGTTTTTTTTTTCTCAAACGTTTTTGAGTTTCCGGTTCATCAGGATTTCGCTTTTTTCTACCGATTCTTTTTTGCGTGGAAGACTGGTGCATTCTCGTATTCCGATGAATCATCAGATACAGTTTCTTCCAATAAAAACTCAGGGTCTACATCCGAATCATATCCGTTGTTTAGAGAAGTAAGTTCATCATCCGGAGTAGGACGAGATTCTAAAGAATGAATAAAATGATAATAATAAAACAGGTTGAACCAACTGAAACTTGTAGGTACTGTAACATATTATTTACCCAAATCAACTGGATTGGTAGATGAAATTATTTCTTGGTTGAATAAATCGCCACCTTCATCAGAAATGATATTATCTAGTTGAAAGAAAAAAGATCCGTAATTATAAAACCGGATGAACCAGTCTAATCTTATGAGTACCTACTAACTGAAAATTATTTACCTAAATCAACTGGATTAGCAGATGAAATTGAATCTTGGTTCAATAAATTGCAACCATCGTCAGGAATGATATCATCTAATTGAAAAGGAGAAAAGATCAGTAATAATAAAACAGCATTAACCGACCTAACCTTATAAGTACTGAAATACAAATTATTAACCTAAATCAACTGGATTGGCCGTTGAAATTGAATCTTGGTTCAATAAATCGCCAATTTCGTCAAGAATGATATTATCTGGTTAAAAAGAAACGAAAATTCGTGATAATAAAACAGAAAAAATCATCCTAAACTTAAAGGTAATGAAATATAAACAAGTTACCCAAATCTCCTGGATTGGCAGGTGAAATTAAGTCTTGGTTGAATAAATTGCCACCTTCATCAGAAATGATATTATCTAGTTGGAAAAACAAAAAAGTAGATCAGTGAAAACTACCGAAAAAATTGGACAATTTAAGCTGAATTCATTTCAACTTACCTTGACTTTCATGCTTTTTTTTTCTGCTTCTAACGCCAACTTTACCAATAGTTTTCCTCTTGATAAACTCATAGTCAAATTCACGTCACAAAACAAAATACTTCAAATTTAATCACATTAATTTCCCGTGTTTATGTGTAATGAAACCTGTTAAATTGTGAGGTTACTCAACAGGTAATCAGAGGGACATTGGCCCTGAAAAAAAACCGCCAAAACGTACAACAGAATGCAAGGGCCAATGTCCAGGACTTTGGCCATTTTTGAAATAGATTTCAATTGAGTGAATAGCTCCTATGTGCATATTGGCCTTTTTTGCACCAAGTTTATAATGAGATTGGCCTCTGTTCAGATTGTGTTTCTCGTAATATATTAACTCTAGTACATTGGCCTTTTTTACACTTCTATGGAGATCATTTGTATGCATAACTCGATTTCTCCAATTTTGGACATTGGCCCTTTTAGAACCAAGGTACAGATATATACAGGGTCACTCACGGTGGATGGTAGGTTAGACGTTTACGGAGAACGGGACATGAGATTATTCTGAAAATTTGGTTTCATGGGTAATTGATTTTGCTCTATCGATCTAAAATAATAGTGGCGCTGCGGCGTTGCCGCTTATACTAAAAAGTAGCAGCACCTGTGAAATTTCAAATGAGACACCCTATATATTATTCCATTTTTTGCTTCTCTACCATTTTCCAATTGTTTCTGTATGGTACTTTCCTATACCTAACTCCAGAGGTTTTCGAGAAATTAAATGGTTTCCTTATTTTTTTGTGCAAAACATAGCTTCAATTAAATGTTCATTACTAAGGTATTCAGATTCGTACGATGCTGAGGACTTTGTTCTCCATTATACAGGGTCCTTCAAAATTTGCGATTTTAACGATAAATACAAAAATAGTAAAAAGTGCATTTTTTCAAATGTAATACCCTATATCTTATTGAATATCTCGGAAGAAAATTGAAATTTCTTTCAAATGATATATCATGTTCCTATACCTAAAAAGTCAGGTTTCCGAAATAAAAGCAAGTTTCTATAAAAATCGGATTACTTAGCCATATTTTGTATGAGCTAGCTATGAAATGTCAAGAAAGATAACATTATGAAAATTTGACAATAAGTCCATCAACAATAAAACGTTCGCGCGTTCATTAACAATAATTTGATTTGAAAACAATCAAAATGGAAGGCAATAACTATTCTCATGAAGTTTTGATGAAGTTATTTATTGTACATGGTCAATGTGAACAAATAATAGCAAGAACATGCAGAAAATTTAATGAAATGTATACCTATTGACAACCAATAAACGAGAGAAAATTTGTACGTTTAAAAAATAATTTTATCTGGATAGGGCACCAGATCATTGCACTGGGGAAGTAACAACTGAGTTGTTCCGAATGTTCGATGATCGCTGGTTTAGACGTTTAGGAACATGGAATTGGCCTGCGAGATCACCTGACCTAACGCCAATTGATTTTTACTTGTACTTTGAAAAAAAAAGTTTGCATTACATCGATAGCCAGTAAACAAGACCTGCGCCAACGAGTGATCAATTCCATCGAGGAGCTAAATGCCAATGAGATAAGGAGGGCCACAAATCATTCAACAAGTATCCGAATTTTGAAATGTTTGGAAACCAACGGCAGTCATTTTAAACACTTATTATGATCGTTTTCTTAACTTAAATACTTATGTCATTGTATTTACATGGTTTGTTTCCGTTATACTGTTTTGTTATTTGTTATTTCACGTAATGCAATTTGTTTTTTTTTTTAGTTTAGTAAATTTCGTTTCGCTTTCAGTATTGACCCATGAGTGATAAAATTATTTTGTAAACCTACAAATTTTCTCTCGTTTATTGGTTGTCAATAGGTATACATTTCATTGAATTTTCTGCATGTTCTTGCTATTATTTGGTCACATTGACCATGTACAATAAATAACTTCATCAAAACTTCATGAGAATAGTTATTGCCTTCCATTTAGATTATTTTCTAATCAAATTTTCGTTAATGAACGCGCGAACGTTATATTATATCTTTCTTGACATTTCATAGCTACCTAATACAAAATATGGCTAAATAATCCGATTTTTATAGAAACTTGCTTTTATTTCGGAAACCTGACTTTTTAGGTATAGGAACATAATATATCATTTGAAAGAAATTTCAATTTTGTTTCGAGATATTCAATAATATACAGGCTATAACATTTGAAAGAATGCACTTTTTACTATTTTTGTATTATCGCTAAAATTTTGAAGGACCCTGTATAATGGAGAACAAAGTCCATAGAATATTCCTATTAAGTCGGAACTTGGTGAACTACACTTAGAATTTCAGCGTCCTACGGATCTGAATACTTTAGTAATAAACATTTAATTGAAGCTATGTTTTGCACAAAAAAATAAGGAAACCATTTAATTTCTCGAAAACCTCTGAAGATAGGTATAGGGAAGTATCATAAAAAAACAATTGGAAAATGGTAGAAAAGCAAAAAATGGAATAATATATAGGTTGTCTCATTTGAAATTTCACAGTTGCTGCTACTTTTTAGTAAAAGCGGCAACGCCGCTGCGCCACTATTATTTCAGATCGACAGAGCAAAATCAGTTACCCATGAAACCAAATTTTCAGAGTAATCTCATGTCCCGTTCTCCGTAAACGTCTAACCTACCATCCACCGTGAGTGACCCTGTATATATACCTATATATATATATATATATATATATATATATATATATATATATATATATATATATATATATATATATATATATATATATATATTTATTTATTCGAATTATTGTTGCCTGTGATCTATTTTTAATCTCTTGATAATTATTAGCAATAACAGGCTGGTTGAATCTTAAAAAACACAAAAAAAAAGACAATCAATCACACAATTGTATCATCCGTATCAGAGGATTTTGTTTGTTGTACTATTTTCATCTTCAAATTTTCAATCCAATGCTTGGCTACGCCGTTCTGATGAGGACCAAAGAGTCCGAAACACGTGTCAACGGCTGCTTCCATATAAATGAGCTATACCATACCCCCCCCCCCCCACCCCCCCCCCCCCCCACCCCCCCCCCCCCCCACCCCCCCCCCCCCCCACCCCCCCCCCCCCCCACCCCCCCCCCCCCCCACCCCCCATTTTTATGGAACACATCGATATGCACACAATATAGGAAAGAAAACGGAAAATAGGAAAAAAAACATTTTAGAGAAATTATCAGGCTTCAATCCAAAAAAAACAATTTTGATCTACGCCGTATACAAACTGAGATATGATGAAAGAAATAGCTCAATGGTTGAAGGCAACGTAAACAAGAGATACTTACTTCCCCTTAAAACAAAAATTAGACCGTTCGAAAAAAAACATAATTCAAAAATTTCGAATCAGATGAAACCTATAATTCATGAACTCTAACTAAAATCCCAAAACGAAGTGCAAGGCTAAATATTTCCTACAATCCAACCAAGTCGGATGCCAACGAAGCATCAACAAACAAATAACAGATTGTGAAAGCCGAAGTGAACTTGAATCGAGGAGAGTTAAAATATTCCAGATGTGACGACCAACCTGCATCTATTCTTGTGCACTGATGCCAGATCGGGGACGCAACATTATATTTCAAATGAAACATGTATATTTGGATGTATATCAGATTTCACCCTTTACAGCGCCCCCGAAGCAGAATTTGCGTGAACTAAATATATACTATTGCTTCCATGGAGCGCACGTTACTACGTCCTCGAACACGAATTTGGAAATGCCGTAACTCAGTCATCCAATTATCAATGAATTTTATAGCTTTCTCAAGGGTAGCACTGATGGCCCTCTACATTTAGCGGCAACTCCTATACCCGCAACCTTGGAAACTTCAGAGATATTGTCGAAAACAATGCTGCGTCCGTTATACGGACGCAGTATCATGCAGGACGCAACTGTGTATGTGGCAATGTCAATGTATGGACGCAATATGGTACGCTGCGATATATATATATATATATATATTATATATATATATATATATATATATTATATATATATAATATATATATATATATATAATATATATCTATATATATATATATATATATATATATATATATATAATACCATATATATATGGTATATATATATTATATATATATAATATATATATATATATATATATATATATACAGGGTGTCGCACCGGGAACTGAATCGATCGATATGGAACAAAGTACGGATCAGAAAATTCTGAAAATTGAGATGATTACTAATGTCGCTGTGGAAAATCCAACCAAAATATTTACAAGCAGCTGGCACTTCCGCTTATACCGGAAGTCGATACCAACTTGCTTATTTCAAATGGAACACCCTATATATTTTAGGGTTTTCTAAAAGAGCATAAAATTCTGAGTCGAAAATGTGAATTATACCTTATGCCTAAAACTAGCCGTTTCAGAGATATTTGACATTTTATAAAAAATTTGACAGGCGCAACGGTTTGCAAGAACCGGTATAACTTTCTTCCTGTAAAAGATACTCATTTGCTTTTTGTCACATAAAAGAACACAAGAAGAACTACGTTCTATAGCTGAAATTAATTCAATAGTATCATACCAAGTGTTCCGTTTTTTGCGTTACATTTCGTCAACTTCAAACCGCGAAAACTTATTTAGGTCAAATAGAACACCCTGTATTTTTTTACGTCAAGTTGTGTAAAATTGAATTCCCTTTGTTCTGATATTAGCATTGTGGGGGTTAAGGTTACAACTTTTTGAATTATTTGTGATTTTATTAGAAATTCATGAATTGTTGTAATCATTTCATCAAAATAGCCATGATTAGAAACAATCAGTCATTATCTTATGTCAAAAAATGCCAGCACGTTTAAATTAAACCCACGAAGACTTTTTAAATTAGTTCATTATTTATGTTGAATGTAATAAAGTAATATCAAGAACTTGCAGCACATTTGCTACTCGATATCCAGATAGAAAGAAACCGACACCAAACACTGTAAAACGCATACTGGAAAATTTTAAAAATAATGGCTATGTCAAGGCAAAAATTCAAAGAAGAAAGCCTATTGTTGTCATTAAGACAAGCTGCTCTGGAATCGGGACTATGCAAGGATTCAATTCACAGAATCTTATTAAAACATAAGTTTCATCCATTTTTATTCCATATGGTTCAAGGATTAGAGAAAACAGATTTCCTAAGAAGAATTTTTGTGAGTTTATTCTAATAAGGTCTGAGGGTGACGATTCTTGTTTAGGAAATATTATATGGACAGATGAAGCCAAATTTACCAAAAATGGACTTTTTAATAGACACAATTCGCATTATAGTAGTGACTCAAATCCCCCTATGTTCAGAGAGCGAAACTTTCAGAAAAATTGGCAGTTCAATGTTTACTGTGCCATAAGAAATGATGGAGTGGTGGCATACAATTTTATCAGAAAAATTTAAACGGTAAATTAAATTTTCTCTTCTGCTAATATGTACAGGTGAATTTTTGTTGTTTTTGAGTGAAAGATATCTGAATATCTTACAAAATTTGAATAATAACTATTTAGAAAATTTGCCTCTCGCCGAATATAGAAACATTTTTATCAGCACGACGGTGCTCCCCCACATAACGCATATTTAATTAATAATTATTTACAAGACATTTTTCATGATCAATGGATTGCCAATAATGGACCTTTCTTATGGCCTTCTCGATTTTTCAGTTCTGGATTATTTTATTTGGGAACTATCAAAAGTGAAGTTTATGAGAGTCCATTAACAACTATTGAAGATTGGATGCAGAGAGTAAGAAATGCCTTTCAAACCATATCACAGGATTCAATTAGAAGAGCTACCCATAAGGAACTAATCCGAAGGTGCGAAAAATGTGTCGAGGTTCGAGGGCGGAATTTAGAGCATTTATTAAATTAAAATGAAATGATATTTCAAATTGATTTTATCTCTGCTATTTTAGTTCATGCCATATCTTCAATTCGATTAATACGAATGTTACAGTGTTAGTGTTATTATCCGTTTTTCTGAATATCGAGTAGCAAATGTGCTGCAAGTTCTTGATATTACTTTATCACATTCTCCATAAATAATAAACAAATTTAAAAAGTCTTCGTGGGTATAATTTAAACGTGCTGGCATTTTTTGACATAAGATAATGACTGATTGTTTCTAATCATGGCTATTTTGATGCAATGATTACAACTATTCATGAATTTCTAATAAAATCACAAATATTTCAAAAAGTTGTAACCTTAACCCCCACAATGCTAATATCAGAACAAAGGGAATTCAATTTTACACAACTCGACGTAAAAAAATACAGGGTGTTTGACCTAAACAAGTTTTCGCGGTTCGAAGTTGAAGAAATGTAACGCAAAAAACGGAACACTTGGTATGATATCATTGAATTAATTTCAGTTGAAGAACGTAGTTCCTCTTGTGTTCTTTTATGTGACAAAAAGCAAATGAGTATCTTTTACAGGAAGAAAGTTATACCGGTTCTTGCAAACCGTTGCGCCTGTCAAATTTTTTATAAAATGTCAAATATCTCTGAAACGGCTAGGTTTAGGCATAAGGTATGTTTCACATTTTCGACTCAGAATTTTATGCTCTTTTAGAAAACCCTAAAATATATAGGGTGTTCCATTCGAAATAAGCAAGTTGGTATCGACTTCCGGTATAAGCGGAAGTGCCAGCTGCTTGTAAATATTTTGGTTGGATTTTCCATACCTACATTAGTAATCATCTGAATTTTCAGAATTTTCTGATCCGTACTTTGTTCCATATCGATCGATTCAGTTCCCGGTGCGACACCCGGTATATCTACATATATATATATATATATATATATATATATATATATATATATATATATATATATATATATATATATATATATATATATATATATATATATATATATATATATATATATATATATATATATATATATATATATATATATATATATATATATATATATATATATATATATTTTATAAAAAATATATATAGATATATTATTATATATATATATATATATATATATATATATATATATATATATATATATCCAGCGTACCATATTGCGTCCATACATTGACATTGCCACATACACAGTTGCGTCCTGCATGATAGTGCGTCCGTATACCGGACGCAGCATTGTTTTTCGACAATATCTCTGAAGTTTCAAGGGTTTCGGTTATAGGAGTTGCCGCTAAATGTAGAGGGCCATCAGTGCTACCCTTGAGAAAGCTATAAAATTCATTGATAATTGGATGACTGAGTTACGGCATTTCCAAATTCGTGTTCGAGGACGTAGTAACGTGCGCTCCATGGAAGCAATAGTATATATTTAGTTCACGCAAATTCTGCTTCGGGGGCGCTGTAAAGGGTGAAATCTGATATACATCCAAATATACATGTTTCATTTGAAATATAATGTTGCGTCCCCGATCTGGCATCAGTGCACAAGAATAGATGCAGGTTGGTCGTCACATCTGGAATATTTTAACTCTCCTCGATTCAAGTTCACTTCGGCTTTCACAATCTGTTATTTGTTTGTTGATGCTTCGTTGGTATCCGACTTGGTTGGATTGTAGGAAATATTTCGCCTTGCACTTCGTTTTGGGATTTTAGTTAGAGTTCATGAATTATAGGTTTCATCTGATTCGAAATTTTTGAATTATGTTTTTTTTCGAACGGTTTTTATTTTAAGGGGAAGTAAGTATCTCTTGTTTACTTTGCCTTCAACCATTGAGCTATTTCTTTCATCATATCTCAGTTTGTATACGGCATAGATCAAAATTGTTTTTTTTGGATTGAAGCCTGATAATTTCTCTAAAATGTGTTTTTTCCTATTTTCCGTTTCTTTTCCTATATTGTGTGCATATCGATGTGTTCCATAAAAATCTGGACGAACGTTATTATTTCAGTTATATCTCCGTCAATTTTTGAGATCAATGTATGAAATTTTCAAGATACATGAACAATATCATTTTTCAGGGCAAATAGTTTATCTTTTTCCTATTTGTTGCCCCGTGATTCTTCAAATGAATTATCAAATAATCATCAAGTAGGTGCTCTCTACTAAATGATTTTTTTCTCAAGTCAAGGGGCGACAAATAAGAAAAAGAAAAACTATTTGCCCTGCAAAATAATATTGTCCACGTATCCTAAAAATTCCATGAATTTATCTCCAAAATTGACTGAGATATTACTGAAATAAAATTGTTCGTCCAGATGATTTATGCTCACAATATACGAAAAAACACAAAAAAAAGCAAACAGACATTTCAGAGAAATTATCAAGCTTCAATCTAAAGAAAATATTTTTGATCTACACCGTATACAAAACGAGATATGTTGAAAGAAATAGCCCAATCGTTGAAGGCAACGTAAACGACTGATACTTTCGTGTCCGTGAAGTTAGCACCCACATTTTCAAAACTGAAGAATTTTTTTTGCATTCGTTAGTAACGCGTCAGAAACTATTTGTAACCTAAAAATTTTCGTTTGTACCTCAAGGATACTGAGAGAAAAATACCGCATTCTGCTGGGTGCTAACTTCACGGGCATCCACATTTTCGAAAATAAAGAAATTTTTTTCTTTCGTTCGTAAGTAACTCGTTAGTAAATTTTCGTTTGTACCTCAAGAACACTGACAGAAAAACACCATATACCGATGGGCATCCACGTGCATCCACTTTTCGATTTTTCGCGAAAAACAAAATACATGAAATACAATTATTGTATTTCAATGGGGAAATGCCACCTCCAAAATGCGAAGTTAGAACCCATATTTTCAAAAACATGAAAATTTTTCTTTGATTCGTTAGTTACTATTTGTAACATAAAAATTTTCGTGAAAACTTTTAACCATGCGCCTACGAATAGCCTCCAAATTATTCATATATCTGAAAGTTTTGAAATATTGAATGTGTGATATAAGCTTTGCATTCAATGATGATAACGAAAAGTTATACTCAATTTTTTTTTGGAATTTGTGAAAAAATGTTGAAAACTTGTCATTAAAATTAGGAGTAGAATGATGATTCACAGTATTCGTGAAAAAAGAACCTACATTTTAGAAAATGAAGAAATTTTTTTTGCATTCGTTAGTAACACCTTAGTAACTGTTTGTAACCTAAAAATTCTCGTTTGTACCTCAAGGATAGAAAAACACCGCATTCCGCTAAGCGCTAACTTCACGGGCATCCACTTTTCAATTTTTCGCGAAAAACAAAATACGGTCGGAAACTTCAACGTTAGTAACTATTTGTAACATAAAGATTTTCGCTTGTAACCTAACCTTTAATGGCGAAATAACACAAGTAGAATGCGAAGTTGGCACCAACATTTTCGAAAATGTAGAAAATTTTCATTTCATTCGTTAGTTACTCGTTAGTAACTATTTGTAACATACAAAATTTTGTTTGTAACTCAACCTTTAATGAAAAAATGACGCCCCTTACATGCGAAGTTAGCAGCCGCATTTGCGAAAATGATGAAATTTTTTTTCTTTCATTCGTTAGTAACTCGTAAGTCACTATTTGTAACCTAAAAATTTTTTACCTCACCTTCAATGAAAAAATGACATCCCTAACATGCGAAGTTAGCACCCTCATTTTCGATAATATGATAATTTTTTTTCATTCGCTAGTAACTCGTAAGTAACTATTTGTAACATCAAAATTTTCGTTTGTACCTCAAGGATACTGAGAGAAAAATACCGCATTCTGCTGGGTACTAAGTTCACGGGCATCCACATCAATATTTCTGTTTGTACCTCAAGGATACTGAGAGAAAAATACTGCATTCCGCTGGGTGCTAACTTCACGGACATCCACATTTTCGGAAATGTGGAAATTTCTTGTTTCATTCGATAGTAACTCGTTAGTAACTATTTGTTACATGAAAATTTCCGTTAGTAACCTATTCTTCAATGAAAACAGTGACACTTCTAACATACGAAGTCAGCACCCATATTATCGAAAATTAAAATCTGTTTTGCATTCGTTAGTAACATAAAAATTTAAGATTGTTACCATATGGCATCCCTAATGATTATGTGAAGTTACGACCCACATTTTCAGATATTCTAAATTTTTTTGCTCTCGGTAGTTCTTCGTTAAAAACTATTTGTAACACTCAATTCCTGTTTTTAACCCAATCGACAGAGGAAAAATTGCAACAATTCGCAAAATTTCTTCAGTATTCTCAATTGGATGCCCCCTCCCCCCCCCGATGTATGGTGTTTTTCTGTCAGTGTCCTTGAGGTACAAACGAAAATTTTTATGTTACAAATTGTTACTAACGAGTTACTAACGAATTAAAGAAAACATTTCTAAATAGTTTTTAACGAAGAACTACCAAGAGCAAAAAAATTTAGAATATTTGAAAATGTGGGTCCTAACTTCACATATTAGGGGTGCCATATGGTAACAACCTAAAATTTTTATATTACTAACGAATATATATATATAAATATATATATATATATATATATATATATATATTATATATATATATATTTATATTTATATATATATATATATATATATATATATATATATATATATATATTATATATTATATATATTTAAATGTATGTATAATATTATAACAGCATGATTCCCTTGTGACACAGTATTGTGTTATGTTTTTCAAGGTCTTCTAATAAATATTTGATATAGGTAGTTAGTTCTTTCGATTTTATTTTTGGTTATTCCTATATTACTGTGGTTTGCGTGTAGTGTTTTTCATGTATTGCTTTGAAAATTTAATTAATTAGTTTTTCTGGATAAGTTCAGATTAAAACTTATTGTGACTAGAATATGCTAGCGCAATTCTCAGTATATTTTAAAAAAAAACGAAGCTGTGAAGGATTAACACATGGCAGCGTACAAGTTGGTTTTCGAAATAACCATTACATGAAAAATTCATGAGGTTATAAAGAAGAGATACAAAACACATATATATCCCATAATTATTTTCTGATATCAGCGTATGCCATATCACTCTATACCAACTTACCAATAAAAATTTTTGTTGAAGTGAACATATTTCTTAGAGGTAAATTAGCATCAATATATTTCAAACATACCAGTTTTCTCAGAAACGAGTTGAAGGATGTTCAACGAGAGAAAATATTTCGAGTATACAAGCACAATTGGTGAAATATTTAAAGGATGAGAGCATTCCTTAACTGGATTTCACCTATCAATTAAATAAATTTATCATTGATACACAACGGTAATGTCGAAAAATAAAACAGAATATATGGAAACCCAATTTTATACTATCACGAAATACTAACAATTAAAATAGAGACTAAAATCAATAATAAAGTCATCAATTCATTTGATATGACCAAGTTTACCATGCATCAGAGAAACCATAATCAAGAAACAGAATGGTACACTACACCTACGTGGTCGATACGGTATCTCAGTTAAAATTCAGAACATCACATCTCCCAAAAAAAAATTGATTGGACAGGCAGATAGATCTGTACTGATGTACCTACTCGTAATACCAAAGCTGAGCAATATTAATATGAAAACAGGTTAATTTATCAAACTCCAATCTAGAGAAATTCTAGGATGCTATTTCTAAGTCATGCCAAGAAACATACTTTCCAAAAAACGTGACTGCACTATATCACATATTACAGAACAATTTCAGCAGCCTCGAGGGTAATATACCTACTGATAAAAATCCTCCCTCACAAAGTATGTCAGATGACATGAGGATATCGTCTGTCTGTATATATCAGGCAAATCAGGAAATATTATATAACATAGAGTGAAGAAAGAAAATCACTCAGCAATTTAAAAATTATCAAACAATTATCGAAGGCAGTTAACAATGCAACCGTGAATTGTAGAAAACGTCAAGTTAACCTGACTCGAAATCTACATACATATAATATATATTTATATATACGCCCTTAAATGAAGAAAAATGGAATGATATTGGAAATTTAATGGTAAAGAGGCAAGAACATGATCCAAGACATAATCCATCACCAATCTTGCGACAATTGGGCTTAAACTAGCACCCATGGGAGAACCAAAAACATGTTTGAAAATTTTATTGTTAAAAACAAAATAATTTGACGAAAAGAGAAATCTTAAAATGATAAAAAGATTATATAGGGCATGAGTAATAGAGTGAGGAAGATTTCTCACCCATCTTTTTTGAATGATAATTTGAATAAATTAAGAACTATAATGTCTAAGAATGGATATCCCATATCAATGTTAAGTAAATTAATTTTTAGTACTCCTCAAGCACGTAATAACAATCCAATAACCAATAATGAAGAAACGATCAATATACAAGGTAATCTATATACTAATAGCCAAGTTTTTACTTCCTTTCCTTTGGTATCAGGTGTCTCTAGTTCAATAAAGCAGCTTTTCAGAAGTGATAACTTAAAAATTTCCTTGAAGAATAATTTTACGTTAAGGAGAATTTTTTCGTCCACTAAAGATAAATTATAGCAGGACAAACACAGTGACGTTGTCTATCTGATTCCTTGTTCAGAATGCAATTTATCCTACATAGGTCAAACCTCCCAACAATTAAAAAAAAGAATGATACAACACAAAAGCGATATAAAAAACCCTAAAAAAGTATGTGCTCTGGCGGAGCATTGTAGAAATTCAAACCATATAATGAATTTCAGTGACACAAAAATACTTGAGTATGAACAAAACTTAAAAAAGAGGTCCTTTCTTGAAATGTACCATATAAAAAAAAGTAACAACTCAATGAATTCAAGAACGGACATAAAAAATATCAGCAGTATCTATTCTTTCCTCATTCATTATAATCATAGATCAGGAAGCTCAATTGTTGAAACATAAAGGCCAACTACTAATATTAGCTCACCAAGAAGAAAAACAACAATCACAGATGGTTATAATTTGATTTTCAATGTCAAGCAGATGATTAACCTTCAAAATGATAACCTAACAATTCATTCTCTCAAATGATGTATACATAATTATATTGTTCAGTATTTCGTTTTCTAATTTTCGGCCTTTGTAATGCCGCTCATCTGTATTGTTATATGTAAATTTAAATATGTTTAGTGTGAATGTTTAACTAGATAATGTGTTATGGTGGATATTTTTCTGTTTTTCTAAGATGTTGATTTTCGTTCTCAATCTCGTTATCCGGTGAGCTTTTGTTGTTCAATATGGAGAAATCTAATTGATATTATGTTAAACAAATCTTTTCAGTGTCCTGATGAAGGCTCGAATGTAAAGCCGAAACGTTGACTATGAATAAATGAAGTACATTTGAACTGGCCCGTTGTTTCAACCCGTTGAATCCTCTTATCATCATTTTTTGGTATATATATATATATATATATATATATATATATATATATATATATATATATATATATATATATATATATATATATATATAAATATATATATATATATATATATATATATATATATATCAGGATTGACAGGAAGCAGTACGGTTGGTGGAGTAGGCAGGTTGAGACAACGCAATCGTATTATATCCGATTCCTCCTAAATTCGATTCGTGGAGTAGGCAGATTGAGGCCACGTATCTGAATTATTTTCCCTTCTAATTCTCCTGAAGATGGCTTCGCAAAAGGAGCCGAAACGTCGAGATTTTTCAAATCTTTTACGCGGTTCATTCCGAGAACACAGTTTTTCATATATATATATATTTATATATATATATATATATATATATATATATATATATATATATATATATATAAAGTGAGACCCATATTGAATAGAAACACCTATATGAAATATGATGTTGTACCAATTTATCAACTATTTTTTTTTTATATGTCATGTACTGAAATGTCTCTATTTCTGTATTATTCTTTATATATATATATATATATTTATATATATATATATATATATATATATATATATATATATATATATATATATATATATACTTATAGATTCAGCATATATTTTTAGATACAGACCTACTACAGATTTTTGAGAAGTAAAAGAGTTACGAATGGCAATTACTCTATATGTCATTGCAATATTGCATGATATTTTTCAAGAACTCTCTGCAGATATAGTATTTGTAGGGTTTTTCACGTAGAACTATAACGATTTGTTGCAAAATAAAAAACTTCGATGGTTTATTCTATACAAAAATCGAGTTGGCTGCTCTAGTGAAATTAACACATTTGTCTACATTCAATATACCTATATACCTACAAATACACACATAAAGTGAACAAGGAAAATATTTTTCATATAATCAGCTCACTTTTGGAAAATTATTTGATAGTTTCTAAATTATTGAAGAATTTTTTTGTATGAGATTTTTTCATGAATTGTTTGTTGAATATTGCTAATATCGCAACAAATATATACGGAGCGGGCTTTTGTGCGTATGTTCAGAGTTTTAACTCTATGTTAGTATGCTCTGGAATACCATACGCCACTGTTGAAGAGTAGACATCTTCATGTCAGGAGATATCTGTTCTCGCGACGGAATTCTGCATTGTCGATCTAAACAGTGAATTATTGCTTCCTAATATTCTTGGCGGAGGGTGCTATGGGTTGTTATCTATATACAGTTCATATGTAGTTCAGCTGAGATTTGTATTGGGGAAGAATTAGAAATATGTTGATTCACTCGGAGTAGGTATATTAGCCTCGAGATTGCGAAATTGTTCTGTTATATGTGATGTGTTTTGTAGTACAGTATTACGTCAAGTTTTTTGGGAAGTTTTTTAAAGTATGTTTCATGTCATGACTTAGAAACATCATCCAAAAATTTCTGTAGATATGAGTTCAAAAATTTAACCCGTTTTGATAATTATGTTGCTCTGCTTCGATATTATAAGTTATCAGCCCTATCTGCCAGTCCAATAATTACTAGTTTTTGCTGGAAGATGTAGTGTTCTGACTTCTAACTGAGATACCGTCTCGACCACGTAGGTGTAGTAAACTATTCTGTTTCATGGTTAGGTTTTGTTTGATGTCTGGTAAATTTGGTCATGTCAAATGATTTAATGACTATATTTTTGATTTCAGTCTCTATTTTAATTGTTGGTATTTCCTGAAAAAATTGAATTGAGTTATATATTCTGTTCTATTCTTCGATACTACCGCTATGTAATCAATGAAATATATATTTAGGAATGTATATGTGAATTCCAATTAAGGTATGCCGTCATCCTCTTAACATTTCATCAATTTTATTGTTCTTGTATACCCGAAATAGATTCTCCCATTGCACATCCTTGAACTTGTTCCTGAGAAAAATTGTTATGTTTGAAGTACATTGATGCTCATATGCCTCTAAGAAGTATGTCTATGTTGGTACACTAATCTCTTCAACACAAACTTTCATTGGTATGTTGGTATAGAGTGATACAGTATAAGCTGATATCAGAAAATAATCATGGGGCATATCTGTGTTTTGTATTTTTTCTTTAAAACTCCATGAATCCTTTATGTAGTGGTAATTTCGAAAAGCAATTTATGGGCTGCCATGTTTTACTCCTTCACAGTTTTTGTCACTTTCGACTTCAACATTCGCGATTATCTCATAGTTAATGCCTCTTCAACAATATTTCTTAAGGGTGCTGTAGACTATGAACCTATACTGAGAATTGCGATAGCATATTTAAGTCACAACAATTTTCAATCTGAACTAATCCAGAAAAACTAATAAATGGAATTTCAAAGCAATACATGAAAAACACCACCAGCAAAAAACACAGTACCTAATATAGAGATAATCAAAACTAAAATCGAAAGACATATCTATTCACACCTATATCCCGTTTTTTTCAGAAGACCATGAAATACTTAGCACAACACTGTGTTTCAATAGTCCCAAAGGTAATATACCTACTTATAAAAAGATTCGCGCTGTATATCAGATACCATGCAGACATTGTACATCCGCATATAGTGGGAAAACTGGCACAGAAAAGGTTTAATAGTCAGTAATACAACAACGCTGAAAAAGCACGAACAGACTTTAGAATATAAATTCTATATTGTTGTCACAAAAAAGCGAATTTCAAGAAAATGATCATTATTTGAATGATAAGGTCGATATAACTGGCCAAGCAAGATTTATAAAAATATTTACATTTCTGTATACAGAAATTCTCAGGGATAACTCTTCTTGTGAAATAATAATCAATTCAGTTACTTTGAGGAATAGAGTTTTTGTACTTATTGTTATTGAAGAATAATAAAAAGGAAATATGTTTGAAATACACCAAATTGTAAAGTATTCCATAAGTATTGTATAGATTTGTCCTTCACTTAGAGATAATACATTTCTAAATATAAATGAGAAATAACTTACCTTGTTTTTTATAACTATTTTTATAAAATTGGTTGCGACTAGAGTTTCGTAGAACTACTACTACTACGAATGAACATGCTCGCTTGAAAATGTAGTAGTACTACTAAGCTGAAGTCGCAAACAATTCAATCAAAATAGTGATAGTAAACAAAGTAAATTGTTTCTCATTTACATTTATATTTCATAAGTAAGTATTATGCTTTCTACTGTCCTGTGCAAGGTTGAGATTTGTTTCATTTTAATGCTGACATAATATATGTATCATTATAGTTGACAAAGGTCACTTTCGTCAAAATATCCTATTAAAAATAAGTATGTGTATGAACCTCTCATTAAAAATAGTTATCATTTTGAACCAAGTACTCCAAAAAAATTAATCCTTAACATGAATGCAATAGTTGAAGATTTCAATTGAACAAATACTGTATAATGGTATGAAAAAGGTTATTTTTATACAATAAAAAAAAAGGTATATGATATTTTTTCTGAGTTATAAAAATATTAGTTTTTTAACGTTAAATTAGCGAGTCAGCGAAATGAATTCTTGTTGAGGTGTGGATGTGAGGACGCGATCGCAAAGTTATTCATTATAAGACATACTAATTATATGACCTTCCATACTCAGTCAACAGACAGAAGTCTAAATATGCCTGAAGAAATTTATATTGATTAAATGGTAACATCCTGAGTTTATTCATTACAGATTCTATATAATACAAAAAACAATTCTGGGAAATGATTCCAGAACACATTCCAAGAGAAAAACGAATAACTAAATTAAGGAAAATGATAGAAGAATTTCTACAGATATAGAAAAAAATGATGAATTATTCACAGAAATTGAAACTATAAATCTTAGAGAAATTAAAACCTTACTATAACACCAAATAATATTTCTAAGTAAGTATCAAACAACACTGACTACTAGATTGAGAATTTATCAGACATAATAATATCAGAATATAATGACAGATTCTCAGTCTGGATCGAAATTCTTAGCACTCTTAAATATTGGTTGAAAGTCATTGCCCGTCTCCGATATAATTGCTAATTCTCTAAGTCGTCCAATGTAAATGACGCATGCATGTGCTGAAGAAATGAATTGAGAGCATAGTTTTGCAGTAGAATACCTAACTAATTCTCAAACAAGAATCTCTGAAACAACTAATACAGATAAAACAAATAAATCAAATAATTTCCGAACAATATAGCTTTGCTATTTTAACTCATTTTGAATATCACAATAAAAAGAATAACCTAATTCAGGACAAAAACACATATAGAGATATGCAACATGACCTTTCTAGTAGCACAAAAAAGAAAATTTACGAAGTAATAAAAAGGTGGGAAAATAAAATCTATATTCCACTTAGCACGCCAAAGGAACTACTTATACAAAATTCGATACCACCCATAATAAACGGCCACATCCAAAAACAAGAATATATCATTATAAGTAGCATTTGAAGATATAACGATTACATAAATGTTTCATAGATTATTTTTTTAAGAAAAACCCAGATAATCGATATTGATGTTCTCCTGATATCTCTAGATGTTAATAACTCAATGCGAACGTATCATTTGGAACAGCCCTTCGTGCTAAATAGAATACGTGGAGAGATACAACATCAAGAATACTGGCATACTCTTATGAGATATCTTAGAGCGGTTTTGCTTACGTTAACTTCACAATACCTTCTTCGAAAAAAACAATATTTTTTTATAGGATTAGCTGTAAATGCATTTATAGTAGCTCAAATAGTAGATACTAGAAGATTAAGAGGGTGACGACTTTACCTCTGTTTGAGATTTCACCCTTTCTTTTTGGTTAGATAAGACATTACGGAAATTTCGAAGAATAACACAGAATATATAGTGGACAAACTTAATGACTGTCATGAAAAAACTATAATTTACATTACATTTACCCTAATTTTTTTCAGTTCATTAAAATTTAAAAGATACTAGTCACTTCCAATCTTCTTTTCAATAAGAATATATAGGCTGGTGTGGTTTACATAGTCATTAGTTAGTTGGATTTGAGGTTACGAAAGCTCAGAAACTGAACATGCCGAGAATCTAATTGACTGTGGGAAATAGGAGATTGGCTCCAACTTAATGACAAACAACCCACATGAATACTTCGAAAAACTCATCTATATTTATATATATATATATATATATATATATATATATATATATATATATATATATATATATATATATATATATATATATATATATATTTTTTTTTTATTGGAAAATGTTCATGTTATTGCATTCAATTTTTCAAAGGAATTTGCAATTTTTTACTGTTATATTAAAAAACGCGCTCAAACGCCATTACTAGAAATTTGACATATGTCAGATAAGATGGTTTTGATGGTCCAATAAATGCTTTTCCAACCGAAACCAACTTTGTTGAAATCCGGTCAGTAGTTTAGAAGTTACAGCAGTTTATTCAAAAAAACATTGAATTACCCCCCACCACTTCATTTCAATAGATATGTCAAAAAGTGTGAAACAAAAATTACACGAATAGAGCTTACTTTGAAAAAGTATGTGTTATTGTGATACATTTACTAGGTGAATTTCCGAGAAAAATCAATTTGAAAGTTTCAGATGGCGGTTACGCCCCCTGGCGGCCATCTTGGAAATTTCGACGAATAGTTGACGAGATAAAGCACTTTGCATTCTTATCTGGCCACCTGGTACATAGGAGTAGTAGATGTATTTTTAAGCTCTACGATTTGGACAAATCCGATATCAAAAAACTGATAGTAACGATAGTATGTCAGAAGAAGTTGAATTTGCTCTAGGGTACCTCAGGGTAGTGTGTTGGGTCATTTTTAAACTTGAGAAAGACGATTGTATTGTTGAGATGGTGTGGACGGAGAGATACTTAGGGATTACTTTGGATCACTACTTGATCATAGTCATCATGTGGATTTTATGTGTAGAAAACTGGGTAAAAATATTGGTTTTTGAATATAATCGCATAAATTGACAGAATAGACTATACGTGATTCATCATCATTTCACATATTGTATGTCTCTATTATTGTATTGTAATAAGGCAGATATATGTCAATTACAAGTCCTTCAGAATAAATTAATGAGAATATTATTGAATTGTAATAGATTCACTGCAGTTCAAGTTATGTTAAAAAGACCAAATTTCCTCAGTGTCGAAAGCATGATTCATGAGTCCAATTTAATATTCATACATAAAATTTTAAACAATTTAGCACTAGAATGTTGATCAGCACCATTTGTTAAAAGGTTCACTATAATATGATACGGACTGAGGAATACGGAAGAATATCACATAGATAAGTATAGGACAGACACATTGTATAAATCTCTTTTTGTCGGTGATCTAATTTTATATAATCATTTACCAGAGTATATTAACTTATCACAAAATGTATTGATGTTTTCTTTTATTTAGTATATATTTGTATGTACACTTAAGATGTTTAATCTGCCCAGTAGACATTGTATGGGCAGGAATGTATGTTGTAAAAACTAGACAAAAGCTAATGAAGATGCTATTATTATTATTATGACAGATCTCAAAGTTAAAGTGGAAAAACGGTGTCAAGAATTGTGGATTTTGAAAAGAAAATTAGAATATATGAACTCTGTAGAATATTCCAACGATTGAGAATCAATGAAGATGGTTAGTGAATTACAAATAGAACTTACTCAATACAAAAACAAATTAATTCTCGACTTGGAAGCCGGATGGTTGTGTTCAGAATATTTTGAATATAACCAGTTGAATAAGATCATCATGGAAATTAAGGAAGTTTTTCGGAAAATAATCGAAATTATTTTCAGTCCATTGAAATGTTACATTTTTTTCGGCTTAGCATGTCAGAGGACGCAATTTTATTTTTCAGATATCAAGGAGGGGTTAGTGTAAAGTAAAATCTAAGTTTGTGGGGTGGAACCCTTGTCCAACGGCCGCTATCTTGAAAAAAGGAGTACAAACAGTTTTTATGATAAATGTGACAAATTATAGGTCTCACAAAAAAATTGTTCGAACAATTTCTGCTGCACATAAAATTTTCTGCAACTTTGGTTCGTAACTTTTAGTCGTAGAACCAAAAACAACAGAGTTATGAGCGAAAATGTATGAAAATGTGAGAAAACATTTTCTAATGGTCGTTATATCTTTTTTTCAGATCATTTGAAAAAAATTATGTGGGACCATTATTATAGAGAGATTTCTGAGGATTGATTTTTATTATAAACTTCTCAAATTTCATTAATTAATTAAGGTTTTACAGCGCTGCGAAACGAATTCTAATCTCAATTATTCGAATATTGAAAGTTACATTTGTCAATTGACGCAATTTTATTTTTTAGATATCAAGGAAGATATTTTAGATATCACTGAAAATAAATTTATTTATCTCAACTCTTCAGGTTTTGTGGGGTTGTTCACTCCGGGTACAGGCACAATAACACTTATTTTCAATTCACGAGGTATCTGTCCTGTTGCGATACATGTATTTATAATATTCAATAAAGGGTATCCAATAACGTCAAATAAGTCCCTAACTAATTTATCTGTCAATATTTCGTCTCCTGTTGCTCTATTTCTTAAATTTCTCATAGTATTTTCCAATTTATCAATAGAAATTTTTTTGAAATTTTCTTTGATATTAAATTGTTCAATTTTTTCTTCAAAATCAACAACAGGTAGTGGTATAGTATATATTACCTTATTAACACTCTCCAAGAAAAAAAGCTTTTTAGTGCATCCTGTAAATTATTCGATGATTATCTATTTGCTGTTCATAATATAATATTTCTTCCTTCCGATTTATAGAAACTACCTTATTGTGCTGTTCCTATTGAAAATAAGTATATTTATTAACCTCTCATCAAAAATAGTTATTTTTTTGAACCAAGTACCCCAAAAAATTAATCCTAAACATGAACGCAATAGTTGAAGAACTCAATTGGACAAATACTAGGTATATAATATGGTATCAATGAAAATGGTTATTTTTATACGATCAAAAAAATAGGTATATGATAATTCTTCTGAGTTATAAAAACATAAATGTTTGAACGGTAAGATAGCGAATCAGCGAAATGAATTCTTGTTGAGGTGTGGATGCGAGTTGTTCATTATAAGAAATACCAATTATATGACATTCCATACTATTCATGTCAACAGACAGTAGTCTAAATATGTCTGAACAAATTTATATTGATTATATGGTAACATCCTGAGTTTATTCATTACAGATTCTATATAATACAAAAAACAATTCTGGGGAATGATTCAAGGACACATTCCAAGAGAAAAACGAATAACTGAATGAAGTAAAATGATAGAAGAATTTCAACAGATAAAGAAAAAAATGATAAATTATTCACAGAAATTAAAACTATAAATTTCAGAGTAATTAAAACCTCACCATAACACCAAGTAATATTTCTGAGTAAGTATCAAACAACACTGACTACTGGATTGAGAATTTATCAGACATAATAATATCAGAATATAATGACGAGATTCTCAGTCTGAATCGAAATTCTTAGCACGATATAATTGCTCATTCTCTAAGTCGTCCAACGTAAATGACGCATGCATGTGCTGAAGAAATGAAATGAGACAATAGTTTTGCAGTATAATACCTAAATAATTCTCTCTGATCTCTGAAATAACTAATACAGATAAAACAAATAAATCAAATAATTTCCAGACAAAAAAGCTTTGCTAGTTTAACTCATTTTGAATATCACAATAAAATAAATAACCTAATTCAGGACAAAAACACATATAGAGATATGCAACATGACCCTTCTAGGAGCACAAAAAAGAAAATTAACGAAGTAATAAAAAGGTGAGAAAATAAAATCTATATTCCACTTAGCACGTCAAAGGAACTACTTATACAAAATTCGTTACCACCCATAATATACGGCCAGTCTGAATAACATAAAACGGAAACCCCTCTAAGGCTTACGTATATGGCATACAACATCCACTTAATATTTCATCCAAAAACAAGAATATTTCATTATAAGTAGCATTCGAAAATATAGCGATTACAAAAGTGTTTCATAGATAATTTTTTCAAAAAAAACCAGATAATCGAAATTGATGTTCTCCTGATATCTCTAGATGTTGTATAACTCAATGCGAACGTATCATTTGGAACAGCCCTTCGTGCTAAATAGAATACGTGGCGAGATACAACATCAAAAATACTGGGATACTCTTAAAAGATATCTTAGAGCGGTTTTGCTCACGTTAACTTCACAATATCTACTTCGAATATGGGATTAGCAATAAATGCATTTATTTTCACTATAGTAGCACAAATAGTAATTACTAGAAGATTCAGAGGGTGACGACTTTACCTCTGTTTGAGATTTCACCCTTTCTTTTTTGTTAGATAAGTAGACTATTACATTACGGAAATTTCGAAGAATAACACAGAATATATAGTGAACAAACTTAATAACTGTCATGAAAAAACATTAATTTACATTAAATTTGCCCTATTTTTTTTCAATTCATTAAAATTTAAAGGATGCTAGTCATTTCCTATCTTCTATACAGTAACAACTCTTGAATAGGTGAAAGTTCAAAAGATTGAAATCAAATTTTTTAAAGTTCAGAAAAGCAAATGCAACAAGATTGAGTACTATACCTTGACTGGCTAAAATATCGACGAAGTAAATGTGTTGGGCTATTTCCACGCACATCCGCATGGGCCAATCCGAATAGCGGCAGGAGACTATCAGTGACATCTCGACATCTGTGCACAATATTTTAGAAAAACATAGATTGCATAATATTCGTAGATACTACTCATACTTCTATCACTTCCACAGTATATCTAATAATTATATTACTTTGCGAAATTTGAAAATGACACATTAATATAAATATTCTCTTTCTTAAAAAGTTTTATTATTTTTTATAACAATCGAATTGAATTGTCAATTTCTACTGACTTTTGCCAACGCCAGATATCAATTAAAAATATTATTTCTATTAACCATACTAACTATCCAAAAACGTTTTTTATCTTCCACATTACTTCCCTTTCAGTAATTAAGTTACGTTATATTGGTGAATAAGTTAAGGTAGTTATAATAAAATTCAACACAAATATTAAACGAATTTTAAATCCGTCTTTAAAACGCACTGGTAGTCGAATAGTTCTTTCATTTCGTGTCAATTTGTTTAGTAGTGTCGAATGCTCTTGATTTCTTGTCAAATCTTTTTCTGCAAATTTACTGTTTGTCACTTGAGAGTCTCGCATGGAATTTTCTTTTAAGACATACGCTGGTTTCAATCTACCTATCGTAACATTAATTTCTTTTTCTTTTATTATAATGGTAAAATACTTATCAGTACGTTTAAGAACATGAAATGGGCCATCATAAGGAGATTCAAGTTGCTTTTTTTTCTATCTATTCGAAGAAATATATAGGATGTGGTGTTTAGATCTTTATGAACAAATATCTTTTGTGTAGTTTTATGTTGTACTGGTCTTGGTCCAATAAGTTCCATCTTTTTTTGAAGATTGTGAATAAAATTTCCAGGTGTACTCTGTGTTTTTGTTTCACAAAAAAATTTCACAGGAAGCTTAATGCATTGACCATACACCATTTCCGCGATGGAGTGTTTAGTATCTCCTTGCACTGATGTACGTAGTCCCGAGAGGATGATTGGTAATTTTTCACACCATGAAATACTATTATGTGCTTCAATTGCTGTTTAAAGTGTTCTATGGAATCTTTCTATTTTTCCATTACTTTGTAGATAGTAAGCCGTAGTGTGTTGTAGCTTGATACCACAAATTGTTGAAACATTGCGAAAAGTCTCTGATACAAATTGGGAACCTCGGTCAGTAACAATAGAATATGGAACTCCAAATCTCGCAATCCAATTACACTAAAATGCTTTGGCAACTGTTTCGGCTAGAATATTTTCTATTGGTATAACTTCCATCCAATTTGTGAATCTATCTATGCAGGTGAGACAATAAATATTTCCATTAGAAGGAGGTAAAGGTCCTATGAGATCTATGTGGACTTCCCTAAACCTTTCTGATACTTCTTTATAGTGTCCGAAACTTGCTTTAGTATGGCGAATCATTTTTGCTGTTTAACACTGTATGCATGATTTAGTCCACTGATGAACATCTTTTTTCGAATTAGTCCAAATGAATTTTGAAGAAATCAGTTTTATTGTCGATTTAATTCCTGGATGGGAAAAACCATGAAACTGATAGAATATTCTCATTCGAAAATTTTATGGAATGAATGATCTAATATTTTTTGTTGAGATATCACACCATAAGTATGTACCTGATGGTAATGGGTGTTTCTTGAAACTTAAAGATGTCGATTTTTGTGAATTTTTCAATTCGTTATCCTGTTCTTGTTCATCAGCTTTTTTGTCATAATCAATTAAGGTGATGTCATCTATTCTTGATGAAGCATCTGGTACTATATTATTCTCATCTTTTATGTATCTAATATCTGTATAAAATTGAGAAATGAACTGAAGTCGACTTATTTGCTTTGGTGTCGCTTTGTCTGGTTTATGAAGAAATACAAAAATTTAAGGCTTGTGATCGGTGATTATGGAAAATGTTCTTCCTTCTAAAAGATGTTTGAAATGCTTTATAGACAGATAAATTCCAAGCTATCATACGTGCTATAATTCTGTTGAGTTGAATTCAATTTTTTTGAATAAAAAGCTATTGGCTTCCAACTTTCATTTTGAAATTGTTGTAGTACAGAACCTATTGCCATATCTGAAGCATCTGTGAACAAAGTCGGAGGCAATTCAGGATTGGGAAAAGACAATAAAGTAGTACTAGCTAGATCTTCTTTGCATTTTTCAAACTGTCTCATAGCATTTCCGGTCCATTGGATTTCCCGTTTGTCTTTTTTCTTGGCACCCTTTAAATATTCGTGTAAAAGTGCTTGACGTTTAGCTGCATTCTTTAAATATCGGCGATAAAAATTAATTATTCCAAGAAAAGTCCTTAGTTCATAAATAGTTTTCGGAAGCTTACAATCCTTGATAACTTGAACTTTTTCGGGAAGGGGACGCGAGCCTTCTGCTGTAATCAAATATCCTAGGAATTCTATCTCTGGAACAGCGAAAATTAATTTCGATACATTCATTTTCAAACCGTATGTGTCTATTCTTTCAAAAACTTCATTTAAATGTTTCATATGTTCATCTTCAGAAGCAGACGCAACTAAAATGTCATCTAAATATGGAAACACAAAATTTAGTCCTCTGAAAACTTCATGAATAAATCTCTGAAAGGTAGCGGGGGCGTTTTTTTACCCAAAACTCATTACATTGAATTCCTATAAACCGAAAGAAGTAATAATAGCAGTTTTTCATTTACCTTCTTCAGCTATTGGAATTTGATATTAGGCTTTAAAGAGATAATATTTTTGTGTCTTTAAGAATGTGCTCAGAATCTTCGATTCTTGGAATAGGATACCGTTCAGGAATAGTTCGTGAGTTTAGCTGTCTATAATCTCCACAGGGTCTGCATGAATCATCTTTTTTTGTCACCAAATGCAGTGGGCTTGACCATTGTGAATTTGATGGACGAATGATGTTATTGTCAAGCATAAACTGAAATTCTTGTTTAGCGACTGTTAATCTATTGGAATCCAGTTGTCTTGCTTCAGAAAATACAGGTTGTCCTTCAGTTACTTTAAACTGCTTAACATCATGTTTGGCTTTTGATGGATATAAATTAGGTTCAAATATATTAGGATACTTGAGTTGTAAACTGAAAAATTTACTTGTATTGTTCATTGTGCTCACGGTATCATAGTTACAGAGGCAATTTCACCTTTTACTCTAAGTTGTGTTACCCCATCGATTAGTCTTCTTTTATTTAAATCAATCAGTAAATTGAATTTGTTCAAGAAATCAGCGCCCAAAATTCCGTTTTTAACTTTTGCTATTGTAAAAGGAAATTGAAATTCGCGATGAAATCCGAAATCAATATTTAAAATTTTAACACCATAAGTTTCGATTTGAGTTCCATTTGCTCCATATAGTTTATAATCAGTTACTTGTTGATTATTTGATGTAACAGGAATTATACTCACATCTGCTCTACTATCAACTAAGAAACGCAATTTCGATTTCCGATCTTGAACGTACAAACGAAATTTGCGACAATTCTTTAAATATTCTGCAGAAGAACTTGTCGCTAAATCAACTGCAGTTTTTAGTTTGCAGTGTTTGGTTTTGTATCCAGCTACAGAGTGATGTGCATTTTTCAGGAATACATTTCGATTCGAATCGAAAGTGATAATAGTAATATTTTTCATTGGGATTGAATGGTTTTTTAGATTTGCTTCGAGAACGTGAATGTGAAATCGCATTCCGAGCTAATGATCTTGTTCTATGATGATAGCTTAATTGAGGAGTGATTATGCAAAAGTCGATAAATCCAGAATATCTTGTTTTGAATAAACGTCAAAAAACGCATACATATTTTGCTCCAACCTTCGGATTTGCTTCGGATTTGCCGACCTTTGATCAGCCGACGAGTTTTAGGCTGCAAATCTACATCGGATTAAACGATGTTTGTTTAGTTTCAGTATACCGAAATGGTAGATATAGTAATAAAGTATAAACATCCACAGTAATCTGCAAAAAGTTGAAAACTGGATATATCGACTTTTGCATAATCACTCCTCAATTGCAAAATTTGTTGTTGTAATTGTTTTATTCTTCCTAGCAGTTCATCACTGAAACTAGATACATGACTAAATTTACATATTTCACTTTTAGGACTCATTTCATTCATTTTATCTGCCATTATAGATAGTTTATCAATATTTTCCTCGCTAACAAGTAAAATATTTTTCAATGAGTCAGGTAATTTTTCGAGCCAAATTGTTTTTATCAAATTTTCAGAAAAATCTGTGAAAGCAATTGATTTCAATTTTTGTAAAAATTGGCTTGGTTTCATATCACCAAGTTCAATTACAGATATAAAACGTTTAATTCGAACACTTCCACTTTCTTTAAATAGGCTGAGCAATCTGGTTTTAGATTCGTATTTTTTTGAACTTTCGCTGTTTATAATGTCCCAAATGTTTTCAACATATTTTGGCTCTAATTGAGAAACCAAATAATTGAATTTTGTTTCTTCTTGAATTATTTCACTAATTTAAAACTGTGCTTCCACTTGAAAGAACCATACTTCGGGTCTGTCAGTCCAAAACGGAGGAATTTCCACACTCACTTTTTGAATTTCTGGTTGCATGTCTTTCGAATTTGTTTCTTCATTCATTTTTGAAACGTCAGGTCACCAAATATCACTACCACAGTATATTCAATAATTACATTACTATATATATATATATATATATATATATATATATATAACAAAAAAATTGCAATGTGTGCTTTCCTGGATATATATATATATATATATATATATATATATATATATATATATATATATATATATATATATATATATATATATATATATATATATATATATATATATATATATATATATATATAACAAAAAAAGTGCTATGTGTGCTTTCCTGGATATATATATATATATATATATATATATATATATATATATATATATATAGTAGGCGAGGGGTAAATGATACCATTGTACGATGGATATATGAAGTGTTGACGACGAGGAAAGCTGAGGCATCAGTGGATAATCAATCCATCTCTGTCAAGGCCACTCGGGAACACTCTAGTGTGGAGTAATACCTCCTCTTTTATGGAGTCACGTAGTGGATGAATTACTACATAGGCTAACGGAACATATCTTCGAATGCGTAGGCTACGCTAAAGACATAGTCTTAATAGTTAGAGGTAAAACCGAGGGCACTCTATGTGATTTACTACAGGAGGGCCTCAGAATTATTGAGCAGTGAGGTTGATTACTAACCCAATCAAGACAGTAATTTCTTTCACGCGGAAAAGAAACAACCCAAGAAATCCCTCTTATTAAATGGAGATACTATAGAAGGGAAGTCTGATGTTGTATATCTGGGAATAACCCTCAACAGCAAGGTTCTGTATAATAAACATGTGTTATTGCTAGTAAAGCAATAACCACTGATGGCATGTAGACGACTCTCTGGTGAGAATTTGGACTGTAACCCTAAAACACTTCGATGGATGTACGTCATGATTGTGAGAACAATAATTACTTAAGGGGTAGTAGTCTGGCATGCCAGAGCAGGACAAAACAAGTACGAGGAAAATGCTCGACAGAGTAAAAAGACTGGCAAGTGTGTGTGCTCTGAGAACGTGCCCAACTAGGGCACTTAAGATCCCACACTTATACATCTAGTCATCGACAGTTAAGCCCATAAGGCCATTCTCAGAATATCTAAGGAGGGGACTCGTTGCGATGTAAATAGCAGGGATTATTGTCTATTCATTAGCTTATTTGACTACTTGAATTTCCTGTTGTTTTTTCATCAATGTTGTTACACCTTCTTTATTGTAATTTTAATGAATATATTCCATAGTTCCATAATTCTTCTGAAAAAAGTTTTTTTGATTATTGGTAACGCAATATTTCTATCCTTACCAATCTATACCTGATATCAGGCTTTTTTTCGTCAACTGTTTCGCTATAGACAAATTAAAGTTTTCTGTGGAATACAGATTTTTGGTGAACTCTAAAGTATACATATCATCCGAAATAATTCTATATTCCACCAAGATTGTTGGTATTCCCACCCACTTTACGGAAGACGTGCTCACAATTCACATACAATCACAATAATCTGAGCTTAGAGTATAGGCATATGCCTGAGAATCTTACAGATCCCTCGAAGAAATCTTCACGTTATGAAGTGTATTGGAATTAGGTAAGTGTTAAATAATTAAAATTGTTGATATGTTTTCTATTAGTTTATAAACATAGTTTATAGTTCTTACTACAGGCCAAAGTCGAAGTATGAGGATGGCAAATAACAATTCATATATAAACAAGAGCATAACACGATAGAGTGAATTCTCTGATAGTTAATCACTCAGACCTATCGTTATGAGAGATTTCTGTTATTATACCGAATAAAAGTCATAGTGTTAAAATATTACCAGTTTATTAATACTCCCCAAGGACTATCATTAAAATGGCGATCCTGCTAGTTGTATCATTATAGTTGGAAGAAGTGATAAAAACAGTTAGTTGGCGAATAAAATAAGTAGAGGATTGGTTAGAAGAAGAAGTGATCGCCGACCATAAGGAAGCTGGAAACAACCAAGCCATCTCTAGAACTAATTGTGAGTTTGGTGTTAATTTTTCTACCAATCGTAGCTACTTCCGAAAATATTCGAAAAAGATGACAACCCAGCGAGTTAAGAAAATCTCTTATGTTTAAGGTAGGAGCTTTCCTAGTATTTGCTGTGTGTTGCAGATATATACGAGTTATAGACGTTAAATATATGTGTGTGTGAATATGAAGGAGAGAGAGATTTTTTTTTGTGAACATGAAGGAAGAGGAGACATTTATATATATTTTTTCATTTTTGTTTTTCATGCATTCTTCTTATTTAAATCTTATGGGGAAAATTAAGATTAGTGTATTGATTTGTTAACAGTTTACTAGTGTTTAATTAGATTACTTGAGTTTGATTTAATTGAGGAAATTTGATGTGAGTATATTGACCTATCCCCAGATTGCTAGTGTGTGTGTAGATAAATAACTAATTTATCACTTTAGTTGAATTTATTGAAAAATTGAGCTACTCTCAGATTAATTATGTGTATTTAGATATATAATCAGTTCATCACTTCAGTTAAATTTAATCTGGAAATCGACCTACTCCTATTAATTAGAATAATTCAAATTTCATAAACAATTTTTTTCATAATCTAAAATGGAATTGCTTATAGTAGGCATTATAAATGTTGATCATAAAAGTTAAAGTCACAATTATTTTTTTTTAATTGTAATCCTTTGCTCACTTGATGATACGCAATTAAGAAAAATCAACTTATTACTCGATGAATCTTGAATATTTTAATTTGTCAAAAGTGACATATTGAAATTCGAAATTTATGATAATTTTTTTTTTGACAATGTTCAAAAGTTTGAGCCCATTATCAAAAATAGGTATTGCTGAGACTGGTTAAAGTTTCCAAAATCGTGTGGTATAAATAACATACAAGCATTTGATAGTAATTATGACTAGAGCAAATGGTAAAAGTGCGTACAAGACGCATAGGGGATGGATTATGCCCCTACTGATAATGAATTATGTTTTCACAAATAATGAATTTTTACTATAATTAGGAGATGGAATCTTTAGTAAATTGAGATGTAAACATATTTTTTTGTATGATATATATATATATATATATAAATATATATATATATATATATATATATATATATATATATATATATATATATATATATATATATATATATATATATATATATATATATAACTGAGATTGAATTCTCGCACTTCACTTGGTGAAACATCATAAAGAATAAAGTATAAACTTTAAAATAAAAACACTTGGCTTATGTTTCACAATATAGAAAATATTTAGATACTGTATTTAGCAGTAACGAAGAGTCGACATGTTTCGAGTTATGAACTCATTATCAAGACTGACTACAGGAGAGTATTGCATCCTAATTCATAAAACAGACAAAAGCAAAGGTGATACCTGAAAATCAATTTGTTCGTTTACAAGGGGTAATTGACTATTATGGGCGGAACTTATTTCGAGATTATCATAGATAAAAATACCTACATTGAAAAATCTGAAATCCTATTTAATACAAATAAATTCTCAAAACTTAAAAAAGATCCCACTAAAGAATTCCAAAATGAAATAAAATCATTCATCAAGAATAGTAAAATCCTATTTTCTGATATTAACACTTTTGTCTTAACTTCAATTAACCCACGCACCCCGGTTTTATATACTTTACCAAAAATACATAAAATTGATTGCCTGATGCGTCCAATAGTATCTTATATTAACGCTCCTGCGTATAAATTATGTCAGTATTTGTATAAGAAATTACCCACCTTAATTCAATTCAATCCGGAGTATAGCATTGAAAATTCTATTCAGTTAGTTAATCATCTTAAGAATATCAAAATTCCTTTAAATGCTAAATTAATTTCATTTGACGTTATCAACTTATTTCCTTCCACGCCAACTCAAGAAGTTAAAAATATTGTTAAGCGATATCTAGAGATGAACCTAAACTTAACTTATGTTTGAAACAGAGTTATTTCATATTTAATAATATAATATACAAACAAGAAGACGGATTGCCCATGGGATCTCCGTTATCGCCTTTGTTGAGTGAAATTTTCTTGAATAACTTAGAAGAAAAAATTTTCAATGCTGATAATAATTTAATTACTAACGTTTTTTATAGAGGCGTTATGTAGATGATATTTTTTGTATTTGGACCGGTACAGATAGGCAGTTATATAATTTCCTTAAATATATAAATACTTTCTACAACTCGATTCAATTTACAAAAGAAGTAGAAAACGAAAACGGTAACTTGAATTTCTTAGACGTTCAGATTGCTAGGAATTTGAATTCTCTTACTTTCAACATTTATAGAAAACCAACCTTCACAGATACTTTAATTCACAGCGACAGTAACTAACACATTAAAATAAAACTCAGTGCCTTTCATTCGTTCATACATAGGTTGTTCACGATTCCATTATCGGAAACAAATTTTGCATTCAATATACCACACGCAAACTATTAATGAAGAACAAAAATACGTCCCAATAAATTATGTACCTAATTTGAGTAGCAAAATTTGTAACAGACTATCGAAAATACATAGTTTTATCTCCAATTTTGATATTTCGGTCCGAGCGTTGAAAGGCCTGAATGTACCTGACTTAGCAGATTTGTTATTTTCTTATTTAGCTTTGAAAAAGTTGGACGCGGAAACAAAAAGTTTTTTTGAGAATAATAGACGGGATTCGTTGTTGCCTTCATTTAGTGTAGTTTTTGAAGATCACCTAGTTAATATAGTAGAAAAATTTTGGGAGTTGGAGGAAATTCCCAAGCAAAATTTAATGAATTTAGAAGATATTCAATGTGGAGAAATCTTCAAAAATTCTTATCGCCGAGAAAGTGACGGCCGGTATGTAGTTAGTTTGCCGTTCAAAGAATCTCCGTCGAAGTTAGGAAATTCATATCCTATAGCATTGAGGAGATATTTAGCGTTAGAGCGCAAATTCGATCAGAATCTTTCGTTTAAGGCTTCCTATAATAAAATCATTGAAGATTATTGTCAATAAGGTTTTCTGAGAAAGGTTAATATTGAACATGGGATAAGTGAAGGTAGCTATTTTATTCCGCATCATAGACTTAAGGACAGTACCACCACTCCACTTCGTATAGTTATGGATACTAGTTGTAAATCTGATCCAGAAAATTTACGATCGCAAACAGCTGTTCATCTTCCTTCAGAATTTCTGAGCGTCCTGAGTTTGCAGTGGAGTCCAAGCTCAGATAATTTATCTTATAAGTTTGGTTTGTCAACTAGAAAATGCACGAAACGGAATATCTTATCTACTGTGGCTAGAGTTTCCGATCCTTGTGGTTTAATTGCACCGGTCACACTGAGGATGAAATTATTCATCAAATAGTTATGGTCATATCATTGAGATTGGGATGAAGAACCACCTTCGAAGTTTGTAAAAGCTTGGAATAAATTTGAGTCAAGCTTATACTTACTCAAAGATTTTAGTTTGCCTCGTCACTTAGGAGCTTGTAAACATGCTTCGTATATGCACGTTGGATTTGCAGATACTTGTGAAACATCCTATGGTGCTATGGTATATTTGCGTAGCGCCACTGGAGAAAATATTTCGGTGAATTTAGTTTGTGCCAAGTCGAAAGTACCACCTCTGAAATATGTATCTATTTCCAGGTTAGAGATCTGTGCATCTCTTTTGTTAGCTAGGTTGATTGATTTTGTGATACATGCATTAGAACCACGTATATTGATTGAAGAGATGAATGCATTGTCAGATTCAACAGTTGCATTGTGTTGGATAATGTCACCTTTTAGTCGTTGGAAAACCTTTGTTGCCAACCATGTATCCAAAATACAGGAGTTGGTTCCGCTTTCCTCGTGGTTTCACATTGATGGGACCGAGACTGCTGCCTGTTCAACAGTATATTGGAGCATCTGATCTTATGTTCGCAGAAAATTTGCTTATAAAAATTGTACAACGTGTACATTTATCGGATCTTATCCCTTCGCTAAAAGATGGAAATAGATGCGGAATAAAATCCATTCGTAAACTCAAACCATTCATTCAGGATGATTCATTGAGGGTTGGTGGACGATTACATTTCGCCAAACTTGATTTTGAAAGTAAACACCCGCTATTATTTCCTCAAAAGGATAATTTTGTTAATTTACTGATTAAACACGTTCATGCAAAAAACTTGCATACTGGATCAAATTTAGTTTTGTCACTGTTGAGACAGAAATATTGGATATTATCAGGAAGAGGCGTTGTGCGAAATGTTATTTCCAAATATAATTTATGTTTAAGGAAGAAATAATTTAGGTGTAGATTCTTGTTCAGTGGGATTGGAAGGTGGTAGAGGTGGGGTGATGTTTGTGTGTTTGCGTATGCTCTTGTTGATTTGATATGTGTTGTAACCGTTCTGTAATAATATATGTGGCAGAGATTCGTTGCTCCACTTCTTGAATCATTTGAATGGCATACATCCAAGTATCCAATTCACAATGGAAATGGAAAACGATGGGTCCCTGCCATTCCTCGATGTCATGGTCAAAAAACTTCCATCCCAAGGCTTCTCCTATTCAGTTTATCGTAAACCCACCCATACAAACCGTTATCTGAACGCCCAGTCTCACCACCATCCTTCTCAACTTAACTCTGTAGTTAATACCCTAATCTACCGTTCCATTCGACTATCTGACGACGAACACCGTGAATCAGAACTCAATACTCTAAAACATATATTATTACAGAACGGTTACAACACATATCAAATCAACAAGAGCATACGCAAACACACAAACATCACCCCACCTCTACCACCTTCCAATCCCACTGAACAAGAATCTACACCAAAATTATTTCTTCCTTACATCAAAGGAGTAACAGATAAGATCGCAAGATCTCTCAAAAACACAAACATCAAAACAATATTCACTACTCAACAAAAACTCTCCTATCTGGTCAGATCCGTCAAGGATAAAATTCCTAACGAAAATCACGGTGTTTATGAGATTCCCTGTTCCAATTGTCCTCGTTCTTATATAGGACAAACGAACCGACGAATTCAGGTCCGTGCCAAAGAACATTCACTTTCAGTAAGACACTCAGATATCACCAACGCACTTTCCCAACATCACACCCAAACAGGCCACATTATCGATTTCCCCAATACAAGAACTATTGCTCCCGTCCGATCTTTCAAATCCCGAATTTTCCGTGAAGCTGTAGAAATAGAAAAACGTCCAAATTGTTTGAACACCAGAGATGACAGTCACAGACTCCCATCAGCATGGAAACCACTTCTCAGTGGTCGCCATGTCACACCCAATCAGAGTGCATCCCGCACTGATGAGCGTGAGTACCCGCCCCCTTCCCCTATAAATACGGCCACGCGACGATCGGCCCGTCAGTTGACTCTGAAGAGTAGGCAGATAGAGACTTCAGAGTTGACAGGAAGCAGTACGGTTGGTGGAGTAGGCAGGTTGAGACCACGCAATCGTATTGTTTCCGATTCCTCCTAATTCGATTCGTGGAGTAGGCAGATTGAGGCCACGATTCTGAATTATTCCCTTTCTAATTCTCCTGAAGATGGCTTCGCAAAAGGAGCCGAAACGTCGAGATTTTTTTCAAATCTTTTACGCGGTTCATTCCGTGAACCAAGTTTTTCAAATACTTCCGACCGCGGAAATCTTTCTGAACATATATATATATATATATATATATATATATATATATATATATATATATATATATATATATATATATATAATATATATATATATATATATATATATATATATATATATTTATAATATATATATATATATATATATATATATATATATATATATATATATATATATATATATATATATATTATATATATATATATATATATATATATATATATTTATATATATATATATATATATATGTATGTATAATTTTTTTTATGATGAAAATTGTTGCGATGATCTACAGCAATTCATTCTTAAAATTTGGGAAGATGTCTGTAGAATGAATCATGATGATGATATGTACTAATATTGCAACAATCTACAGTAATCTAAATATTGGATCGACATTGGCGCAAGGCGAAATGTTGAGAATTTTAGAAGCTATCTGTAGAGCAGAATGTAATGGAGGTACTCTCGATTATGAAAAGGCAAGAAAATATAATCAGTATTAGGAAACTTAGTTATCAATATTGAGGTTACATATATGTGGTTATATATTAGTTAAAAAATTAGATACCTGGAAGGGCTCACAACTAACATAAAACGGAATTCATATCGGGTACCATGACCGAATAGGCTCAATTATTCAATATATCAGAAATATGGCGTATCATCACAAGAATATAGGGCCGTTAGATAATACGTATAGAATGAAACTGCACTGAGAATGAATTGGTTTGAAATTGTTATTTAAGTTGTACTTATTGCACATTCGATAATAGATAGATAAAGTAATTAAACTCTTTCTAGGAAAAATAGAGAAGAAAAAAATTTAAAATTTCAATTAAACAGAATTTTGCTCAATAAAATTCTTCCAATTTCCCATGGAGCTGTACTGAAAGTAGGTCAGTGTCAAATAATTAAGATTGTTGATATGTTTTGTATTAGTTTATAAACAAACAAACAGTGCCTGCTTCAGACCAAGGTAGGAGTACTAGGATGGCAAATAACAAAAGATATATAAACAAGAGCATAACACGATAGTTTGAGTTCTCTGATAGGTCATCACTCAGACCTATCATTATGGGAGATTTCTGTAATTATACCGAACAAAAGTTTTATTGTTGAAATATTACCAGCCCATTAATACTCCCCAAGTACCATCAATACATAACTAAAAAGAATCAGTTCATCCATCCTGTTGATTTGACGCGAATAAATTAAGTGTTCTGGACTCCGTAACCATTGACGACTCCATAGCTACGGCAAGCTTACCTGCCTTCAGAGACACATTAGTCTCATTCACTTACACTTATGTACCAAAAAGAGTTGAGAATTCGGCAAATATATATCAGAAATAACATTCAATCCTTGTGGAACGCCTATGCTTACTGGTACTTTTTTTTTTGGAAGTTTCATATTTGGATATACTCTTCGACATCACTCTGGTATGTAAGAGTTTTTCAGTTTCCATGTAACGCAGTAGAACACCTTAGATAAATCCAAAAACGGAGTAAATTTTTAACTGGACATAATCTTTTGCATTCTGTGTGAATTGAGTAATCAACATATTCAATTTCCAAATATCAATAGAATGTTATTGCTGATGAAAGATAAATATATGAAAAAACAGCAAAAAAACTTAATTTCTATGTAAGTATTATAAAATTCAACATTTCATTATATGTTCTATCATTACGTCAAAGCTTATTCATAGAATGCATATCAGATGGTACATCTCGTTTCCGATATCAGTTCCATAGTTATTTTATTCATTGAACTCACGCTATAGAAAGATATTAAATTACATCACATTATTTCATACACTCATTCATTTATAGATTCAGAAAATATATTGTCATATCTTGAGATAGTATGGTTCAATTTTTCCAGTTGAATACCTACAGAAATACAGGTTGATGTATTCAGAATGCAAACATATCATTAATGAATCTGAAAGATATTTCCTGTTAAAATCTGTGATTTTTCACTAATGGACTAGCCATATTGAATTTTGAAAGTTGGATGCATAATCTATCCAATGATATCGAATCGCTAAGAGTCATCTTATCTAGTTCCTGAAAATAATTATCGTTTTTATGATATCAATTAAATATAACAATAGTTTTCCAGTACGGCGTGCAGTTATTCGATACATTATCTGTTATCTCATACAATGAAGAAACTGGAAGTTCGTAAACAATATCCAACCCAGGGTACCATAAATACAGATCGATACAGATATGAAATGCAATTGAATGTGAATTGCACTCAGATGCTCTTGATATAACAGGCGAAATTATTATTCCTGGATATTCGAACTGTAGAGCCAAGTTTCTGTCTGAATAGGTTATATTCATATGGACATAAAAGAATCCCAATACTACACGGTTTCGAATACCTACCAGGTCTACAATGCTTTGAGAGTGAAAAGATACATATAGTGTTTTCCTCTCTGATCTACTCTGCTTTGCATATGAACTTATTGAATGGAAGCACTTTGAATAGAAATGACGAATATTGAAAATTTTCCCTTGCGTTTATTTTCCAGCAGTCATTCAATTTAGAGAAATGAATTCGAATAACACTTTATTACTATTTTTGGAGGTAGTATTTGAAACGGATCCAGGGTAGTTTCAATTGAACAAGAATAAGTTAGAATAATATGAATCAAGAGATACCTTGAATTTTTATCGTTAAAATTATGAAATTTATCCAGGTATTGTGGAGTATTGAGATTGAGGACTATCTTATGGAGCTTCAAGTTTGGGTATTTTGGAAGGCCGTTTGAGGGCAATACTTTGATTCGGGATTGGATATCTATTTTTAGGATACTGAAATTTGATGAACCAATTGAAGTAATTTCCATTTAGCCAACAAAGAGTAATTAAACTTCATCTCTATCTCAAAACCTGCAGGAAGTGATTATACTTATTAAATTTTTCTCTGTAATTTATTATTAAAATTGAAGTTCTTACAGATTTTGTAACTGTATTATAATAAAACTATAATTTTATAGTATGTAGTTATTTAACATTTAGTATTTAAATATCCTATACTTATATGTATATATACACCTATATATATATATATATATATATATATATATATATATATATATATATATATATATATATATATATATATATATATATATATATATATATATACAATTTTCACAAATAAATGCTAATTAGGCCGAAATCTAACTAGTTAGGTATAGGTATAATATACATAGATAAAAAGGAAATTCTAGCTGCTTTCCCAATTTTCAATAATATACAGGGTATTTCTTTTGAAATAATCAACTTTCAGTCACTTTTTCAATCAAACAAAATAACTGAATTTTTTTAACACGCTGTATTAAAGTGACGCAGATTGAGCTGAAGTGTAGAAAGCCCTCAAGTATTACAGAACTCCAACCCAAATTTTGATATCACATTATTTTTCAACTCAAAGATATCAGCGTTTTCATAGGTCTTGATTTCCGAAGAAAAAAAATGAAAATAATTTTTATTTCAAAAACGGTAACAGATAGGTATAGGCAAATATCATGAAAAGTTATTGGAAAATTGTTGGAGATTCTAAAAATGATATTATATATAGGATGTTTTATTTGAAAAATCAAAGTTACTACTACTTTCTAATAGAAGTGGCAACACCGCATTACCAAAAACATATTAGGTGTGTAGAGGATGTCCGACTATGCCCTTCAATAAATTTTCAAAGTGATCTGTTATATGGTTCACCATAAACGTCTAATGTGCCATCGACCGTGAATCACCCTGTATATATATATATATATATATATATATATATATATATATATATATATATATATATATATTTCAAACAGAAAGACTTACCCGTAACTACATCCTCAACACAGTCGTTTCAACAAAATAACCCAATAACGGCGCTGTAAACTGCTCATCAGAGTTGAAAAAAGGAAAGGCATTCGTTTCTCGGGATATAGACCCAAAAGATAAACCATGAGACCCTATTCGCGTTTTAAATATTCGAAGCTACAGATGCACTAGTAATGCTCTAGAAAAAACTTGAGAAATAATTGAATGTTCTCATCAAAACATGTATACTGAAGTATTTAACTGGCTTTTTTGAACAGCCGTGAATAAGATCACGATAGCAAGAATTATCGCCAACATCCGGACCGGATAGGCACCGAAAGAAGAAGATGATATTGGGCAAAAAATAATAGAATTAAAACATGAATCAATGGAAGTTGAATGTTCGGCAATGCACCACTTCAAGTGCAAGACAGTTTGAAGCAGGGTTTCCTAACCTTTTTGCACCTGCGTACCACTTGATTTTTTGAGAAATTTTGGCGTACCACCAGACCTGAATATTTATTCTTCTAAGAGTGTTCAAAGGCTTTTTGAATTGAATTCCTAAGAAAAATTCATATTAAATTTAATGGTTATATATTTGTTCATTTATAACAAGCTTACAATAAAGGATAAAAAAAAAGATTAATATATATATATATATATATATATATATATATATATATATATATATATATATATATATATATTATATATATATATATATATATATATATATATATATATATATATATATATATATATTATATATATATATATATATATATATATATATATATATAGTATATATATATATAATATATATATATATATATATATATATATATATATATATATATATATATATATATATATATATATATATATATATATATATATATATATATATATATATATATATATATATATATATATATATATAAATAAAAAAAAAAAAATAAATAATTCTTTATTTCTTTAAGACAGCCATAAAACAGTATAGAAAAAGTCAATACAGAAAAACAAAAGGGGAAAAAATACATAAAAATACAAAAAAGAATACACAACCATATACATACTTGACAATTAAAACAAATAATCTTTCACTTCATAATAACAATTTTCTGCCAAGAAATGCTTCAACTTTCTTTTGAACATATTAGTGGATCCACAATTCTTCAAATCCGTTGGGAGAGCATTAAACATTCTAGGTGCCATATAATTTGGTGATTTATAAGTTAATTGATATTTAGCAACTGGTACAAAATAGTCTCCTTTCTGACGGGTGTTCAAACCATGCTTTTCTTAATTTTTTTCAAATGTAGCTTCATTGCCTGTGAAAACATGTACACATAATATATATATAACAAGGGAAGCCAGAGTTAATATTTTGAGATTTTTGAATGTAGGTCTGCATGATCTACGATTTGAAAGGCCAATCATGGAGCGTAGAACTCTTTTCTGAGCAATAAAAACATCTCCAGCTGAAACAGATAAGCCCCAGAAGACAATTCCATACCGAAGCCTACTTTCAACTTGGGCGTAGTAGAGCTGCAACAACTGATCAACAGTCAGGACATGTCGCAGATTTCGCAACTGAAAAGAAATTGAATTCAACTTAGAAACTAGGTATTGACAGTGTTCCTTTCAGTTCAAATGTTTGTCTATCCGAAGACCCAAAAATGTGGCATTATCCAAGTCAGTTGAAACCACAGGAGATTGTTCACTAGTTCTGAACGCTATGTCCTCACACGTTTTTTGCACATGATGAAATCTAAGCGCTTTCGTTTTGTCAAGGTTAAGGTATAAATGATTAGCTGAAAACCAACCAGTAAGACGACTCTATACTTTCCGGCACATATTTGTCAAGGACAGATCTGACGAGTGAGAAACAACAATATATATATATATATATATATATATATATATATATATATTTATATAAAATTAAGTGAACTAGGCTATTTATTTAAAACTAATCACACAAACCTCCTAGCGGAGCTGGTTATAAGGTATATAAATATCACACAGCGCCACCAGTTGGAAACAATTGAACCACATCTTTCAGATAGACGAAAACATTTCGGCAACGAGAACTCGTACGTTCGGAACACCCGAAGGTAGGTGGCTACCATATCTGCCAGGGTAAAGTTGACACATCAATTCGATGTGATTCAACATTTACACACCGCAAGCAGCAATCGCTCCGAATTTTATCGTAATGGCAAATGAATATAAGTGAAAATTATTCGTCTTAAACGGAAAACACGACCGTGGTTGTAAAATTATGTGAACTAGGATATTTATTTAAAACTAATCAAACAAACCTCCTAGCGGAGCAGGTTATAAGAGTTCACGAAGCATCGAAATATCCACATCTACCCTAGACAGCAATTGTTTGAAATGTTAATTTGTTTATCACAATCGATGGGAATTGATAGACAGACTGTTTCGCCCTTATTGGGTCTCATCAGTATCATCCATCCATCGAAAGTGATAACCAAACAAACATTTCAGACGGTCATACATCCTTCTAGTAACTCCATGGCATATAAATATCACACACCTCCACCAGTCGGAAACAATTGAACCACATCTTTCAGACAGACGAAAACATTTCGACAACGAGAACTCGTACGTCTGGAACACCCGAAGGTGGCTACTATATCTGCCAGGGTAAAGTTGAATTACCGTCTAGGGCAGATGTGGATATTTCGATGCTTCGTGAACTATTATAACCAGCTTCGCTAGGAGGTTTGTTTGATTAGTTTTAAATAAATGTCCTAGTTCACTAAATTTTATAACGACAGGCGTGTTTTCCGTTTAACACGAATAATTCTCACTTATATTCATTTGCCATTGCGATAAAATTCGGAGCGATTGCTGCTTGCGGTGTGTCAATGTTGAATCACATCGAATTGATGTGTCAACTTTACCCTGGCAGATATAGTAGCCACCTTCAGGTGTTCTGGACGTACGAGTTCTCGTTGCCGAAATGTTTTCGTCTGTCTGAAAGATGTGGTTCAATTGTTTCCGACTGGTGGCGCTGTGTGATATTTATATGCCATGGTGTTACTAGAAGGAAAATGTATGACCGTTTGAAATGTTGTTTTGGTTATCACTTTCGATGGATGGATGATACTGATGAGCCCCAAGAAGGGCGAAACAGTCTGTCTATCAATTTCCATCGATTGTGATGAATAAATTAACATTTCAAACAATTACCGTCTAGGGTAGATGTGGATATTTCCATGCTTCGTGAACTCTTATAACCAGCTCCGAGGTTTGTTTGATTAGTTTTAAATAAATGTCCTAGTTCACTCAATTTTATAACCACGGGCGTGTTTTCCGTTTAACACGAATAATTCTCACTTATATTCATTTACCATTGCGATCAAATTCGGAGCGATTGCTGCTTGCGGTGTGTAAATGTTGAATCACATCGAATTGATGTGTCAACTTTACCCTGGCAGATATGGTCGTTCGGGTGTTCCGGACGTAGTCATTCTTTTAGAGGAAAAGAGTCAGTTGGAAAACTAGGAAGACCTCGGGAACAACTAAAGATTGCATACTTGAATTTACAAAGTATAAGAAACAAACTGAATATTGTGCAGTGATTTGTTGAAAAGAAGATTGTGATATACTGTTGGGTACTGAAACATGGTTGGAAGAGAACGAAACACTCCTTTTTCAATTTAATGACTTCTCTGCTGTCCATGCCTGCAGAGCTGGTAGAGGGGGTGGAGTAGCTATCTATGTACGAAAATCAATCGAATATCGTGTAAATTGAGTCATCAAGCAAAGAGTAGCCAATAAACTGGATATGTATGCATAAGGTATGCATAACTTAAAATGAGTGTTATATTCTCTCTCTTCCTTAATAATTGTCATTTCCTTCCATATTTGGAATCTGTAATGCTTAAGTACTCTAAAAAACATATAATAATAGGTGATATGAATATTAATTTATTGAACTATTCGCAAGTAATCAAAGATTAAATGTGACTTGGTAGCAGAAAGCAACTCTAAAATAAATAATATAATCAGTGATGAATTTGCAACCACAGTTACAAGAGTGTCGATGTCACTTATAGACCATGTTCTTAGTGACTATAGTGGTAAGATATTTTGTAAAATTACTGTTAGGGATAATGCACTTTCTGATCATGAATTGCTGTTGATAGATATTAAAACTCCTGTACAAATCCATAAGCCAAAGGTAGATTATGAGGTCAAATCTGTGAATTATAATAAGTTTGTGAATTTTTCTGGTATGAATGTGTCAACGTTTCAACAACTAATCGTGTTAGTTCGAGAATGTAAAACGAATTCTGAATATAGTAAAAAATTAAGAATTCATTCAAATAACACCTGGATGAATAATGAAGTACTTGAGATGATAAAGAAGCGAGATAAAATTTATAACAAAAAGGTTAACGAACCTGAGAACGCACATCTACTCTCCGAGTTTCAACAGATTCAAAATCAGATAAACAATAAGACGAGTGCTTTAAAAAATCGATACTTTCGAGAAAAATGGAATTTGGCCGGAGATAATGTAAAGAAACAATGGGCATTCATTAACCCTTTCGGTACGATTGACGGATATATTAGGCAAAAATAAACGTGCGTTACGGACGAATGACGGATATACTCGTTATAGGTTCAAATTGCTCTCCAGACTAACGCCAGTTATATCCGCCGCTAATGAAAATTTATGCTTGTGTATAGACTACTGACTTCTTTATCCGTCACAAAACATCGTTTTAGGTGGACGAGTTTCGGATATATCTAGCACCGCCGAATATAGCCGACAGTCGGCATCTCCCGAACTGCTAACGTTATTTATGTTCAGTAGTCTCATCTGCCGACAATGTCGGCAGATGAGGTTGCCGGACCTTCAAGCAGTCGCTCACCTCGTGCGAAAGTTGAGAGGTTAGATTCTTATTGTGGATTAACTGAAAGTGAAGTGCGTAGTCTTTGTAAATACGATTTGGATAGTGAAGAAGAGCCGTTTTCTGGTAGTGAAAGTGAGTATGTACCAAGCTCTGAGGATGAAAGAATTAGTTTTGAAGAGGGCCCAGAATCTGATCAAGAAGTAACAGAAGCAACTGTGGAAGCTGAAGCACCCCAAGATGAATTTACAGCACCCGAGGTTGAAGTCGGTCACGATGACAGTAGTAATAGCGGAATAATCGACGAGACTTTACGTGGAAAAAGGGAAATAGATTTTTTCTATATATATATATATATATATATATATATATATATATATATATATATATATATATATATATATATATATATATATATATATATATATATATATATATATATATATATATATATATATATATATATATAAATATATATATATATATTGCTTCTACCATTGTTGAGGAGACAAACAGGTATGCAATTCAGCAGAATATACCAAAACAAACTCCTGTGGAACCGTCCGGCCACATAGGAAGCATATGCCAAAGTTCACAGTCCCACTAAATAGAGGAGATGTTTCTTGATATTCTAGTGGCAATCTATTGGTATTAAAATGGAAAGAACGTCGAGATGTCCATATGATAACCATTATGCATGCTAATGAAATTTTGGTTCTTCCAAAAGTAGACAGGACCATTCGAGAAAATGCACGGAAGCCCAGATGTGTAGTGAAATATAATTGCAAAATGGGAGCAGTCGACCGTACTGACATGATGATTTAAAATATTGACTGTATGCGTAAAAGCATAAAATGGTATAAGAAGCTGTATTTCCACATTATGGATATTTGTTTACTCAATGCCCATGCCCTTTTTTTGACCACAAATTCTAGAAAAATTCCGTTAGCGACATTTCAGTTAGAAGTCATACGTCAGTTATTTGAGAGGTTAGTAAATGTTTTCATTTTAGGTAGTTATAATTAACAATGTTTTACGTATAGGTTTTCCACCAATCATCTTCTCACAAGACCTGATCTGAACCTTAATTCTGCAAGATTAATCGAGAGACACTTTCCGATATACGTTCCAGAAACAGAAAAAAAAAAGAATCCTTCAAGAAGATGCCAAGAAAAGAAAAGGGGAGACTCTAGATACATGTGTAAGGAGTGCAATGTTGGACTTTGCATTGTACCCTGTTTCCAAATTCACCACACCCAGGCTAACTTTTAAATTGTTCAACATTACCTTTAGCTATTATAATATCATTTAGGATGTATTTTTTATTGTTCATTCATATAAATAATTTCATTTGCTTTATTGAATGAACATGCCTTTGGTATAGATCTATTGCTATTTTCCAATTTAAACATGAATTCAAGTTGAACAAAACCTAACCTACCCTCATTTTACCTATTTGGTATTTGACGTTTATATCCGTCACTCGTCTGTCGAGCACTGCAATTTCGTCGTCTGAGAGGCAAAAATATCCGATAATCAAGCCGTACCGAAAGGGTTAATAGCTTCAAAAAACAAAAAAGATGATGTAGTTATTGATTCACTTTTGATAGAGAATAATACTGTAGATAGTCAACCAGATAAAGTAATAGTATATTATTCAACGAGGGGTAATATAGGTCATAACTCACGCAGATGAAGTTTGCAGCACGAGCTGCAAGCGAGTGCTGTGATTCATCAAGTGAGTTATGACCATTACCGCAAGTTGAATACTATACTTTATTTACGATTATAACAATAAATACTAAGATACAAATACAAATTCACAATAATTAGGTAGTATTAACTTAATTTGAAAACGTCAGAATTATTCAAGTGACATTAGCAGATGAGTGACAGTCGATCTTATTTGGGATCTTAGTAGACTATATAGTGAGTTTTAGCAGTGAGTTATTATTACTCACGCTGTTTGGTAATAGATACTATTAATTGCTAGAACGCAGTTGAATAATGAATAAATTACTCAATAGGAGTAGATGAATAAATTGAATGAGTATTTTTCTCAGGTTGAAGGATCAATTGTGAAAGATTAGAAACTGAAATTATTCAATTGAATGATAATTTTATGGTCAGTGAACTATATAAAAATAACTCAATATCCGTACCTTTAATTAATGAACATGAGCTGTTAGATATCATTAAGGAATTAAGACAAAACACAGCTCCCGGTCATGACGAAATTACCGTTAGGGATATGAATAATCTTGGAGAATGCATACTACCAAGTCTAGTACATCTGATTAACAAAACTATCCAAAGTGGAATTTTTCCACAGGAATTAAAGATAAGTAAATTTACTTCACTTTTTAAGCCAGGTGATAAAAAATTCATGACCAATTACAGACCCATTTCTGTATTAAGTGTACTCTATAAAATCCTAGAAAAATTAATAAAAAAAATAATGTTATCCTTCATTAATATCTATAAATTGACCGATAAATTTCAGCATGGTTTCATAAAAAACAGTAGCACACTTGGTGCTGCTGTTGATTTCATCGATTATGTCTCAAGAGCGTTAGATAGGAAAGAAGTAGTAATAGCAGTGTTCGTCGACTTGAAAAAAGCTTTTGACGTGGTAAGCATAGATAATTTGCTAAGTAAATTGTTGAGATTAGGATTTGGGGGTATTATGTACAGTGCCAATATGGAGGCCAGATATTTCACCTTTGCAGATGATACTGTTCTGCTATATGCCGGAACAGATGAAATCACCCTCAATAAACAAGTGAATAATGATCTTGATGCTTATCTTAAATGACTGCATTCAAATAAATAAAAAATTAATATTGATAAGACCAAATATATTATATTTAAGCAAATTAGAACTGGTCATCACACATTACTAAAATCTCTGAAAAAATAGTTTCAATATTATCCGCTTTATAAAAAAAATCGAAATTATTGGTCTACGAAAAGTAAATTTCAGGTCTAAAATGCGTTTTTTTTAGCACATTTCAGGTATCTCTTGCCGGTGTGGGGTATGTGTGGTTAAGTTAATTTTAATAAAGCACAGAAATTACAAAACAAAATACTTAATATATTGTTCAAGTATTAGTATAGGAAATTCTAGATATAGAGCAGTGCAAACTTGTTTATACAATAATTAATAATCATAAAAAATGTAATATAAATATTGAATTCTGCTTTTATTTGCATGATAACCAAAAAATATCCCATTATAACATCTATCAAGCATATACAAGGACTGAAATAGGTTCAAACCATCCAATTATAGATGCAATTAAAACATTCAATCATTTACCAAACTTTATAAAAGATTCAAATAATTATAAGAGTTTTGTTAGAAAATTAAATGTTTATATAAATGTTATATGATTATATTGTATATCACTGTATTTATTGTAAATTTTGTTATTCTCGAGGCCAGTGCCTGAAAGCACTGATTTGAGAAATCTTACATTGGTACATGTATTGTAATGAATTTTGTTTGAATAAACGCTATTTCAAAAAAAAAGCATATGTATATAATATATATATATATATATATATATATATATATATATATATATATATATATATATATATATATATATATATATATATATATATAATATATATATATATATATATATATATATAATATATATATATTATAATATATATATATATATATATATATATATATATATATATATATATATATATATATATATATATATATATATATATATTGTAACGTTGTTGCTCGCGCACCAACGTTAGTTGTGTGCAAGCTGGTTATTCCACTGGAGGGGCAAGCCACTGCCTATATAACCCGAGCACCGAGAATGCAGAAAGCAGTTCTTGGAAGGTACCGACTCCTAGGAACTCTCTCCTTGACAAGTTATTGACCAGTATAACTCCCGTCCGTCGGCAAGTATTGATTGCCGACAAATCCCTGAGACTGGGTATTGACAAGTCTCTTTCCGTTCCGTCCGACAAGTATTGATTGTCGGAAATCCTCGTAGGTTGGGTATTGACCAATCTATTCCGTTCCGTCCGACAAGTACTGATTGTCGGAAACCCTCGTGGGTTGGGTATTGACCAATCTATTCCCGTTCCGTCCGACAAGTACTGATTGTTGGTAATATTCTAAGATTGGGTATTGACCAATTTATTCCCGTTCCGTCCGACAAGTATTGATTGTCGGAGAATTCATATAGACCGGGAGCTGACTAGCTCTCAGTGGTTAACGAGGTTGACTAGCTGGCAGCGATGAAACCGACCCCGGTCCCCGGAATCACGTCAAGCAGAATCGCGGACCTAAGAACGCAGAGATCCAGCACATCCCTGCGCTTCACTCCATCCTCGACTGACAAAGGACTGCCTGCGCACTGGAGGTGCGGTCGACGCAGCGAAACGAGACCAGAGCAGAAGCCGATGCGCGCTGGGTAATACTATACAAATATTAATTTTGATTTCTGTTAATAATTTACTGTAAATAAACTTGTATATAACATAAAGATACATTCTTTATAATTCAGGAGAAAGCGACACAAAAAGTCCGTCACAAAATTGGCGCCCTAGCAAAAATTTGAAAATTATGATTGAATCATCAGACGACGATACAAATCAAGGAAACCGATCGCAAGGAACCAGTTGGATATATCAACTAAGTACGGTAGAATTGCTGAAAGAAGCGGAACGTCTCGGTCTCGATACCAGTGGTAGAACTGACGAGTTAAGGGCTCGTGTTAGTCAACACATCAAAGAAGAATCTACCGGAGCAACGGCAAAAACTACTAAAGTTACCAGAGGTGACCAAACAAATAACGCAACATCTGAAAATACAACTGCAGTCACACTTTAAAGTTCAAAAAATGGGAGGACAGGACGTACTTAACCAAGTAAGAAAATGGAATATACAGTTCGATGACAGAAATAGAGACGCCATACAATTTATAGAAAGAATAGACGAGCTCAGGAAAAGTTACGATTTTTCCAAAAATCAACTATTAGGAGCATAACCGGAATTGCTCAAGGGCAATTCTCTATTATGGTACCGTAATAATCACCATGACTGGAGTACATGGGACGAATTCCTAAAGGATTTTGAAAAATCATTCTATCTACGACGGTACTCTATACAGCTAGAGGAGCAGATCCGGGAGAGAAAACAAAAGTATGATGAAACAGTAAACGAGTATATGACCCCCATACAAACGCTGAATCGCAGGGGAGGTACCCTTAATAAATCTCCAAAATAGAAAGAATTTACTCTAAAATGCTTTCGGAATATAGAATATATATAAAGAGAAAAGATTTTTCTGGCCTAGCCGAGTTGCAAGAGGCCGCACAAGAAAACGAAAGTCTACAAAGAGACATGTCAGAAGTACAGAGATATAGCGGAAAAAGTAATGAAAGGAAGCAATTTTTTAGCGAAACGTTCGACCCTCGATATACATGCTTTCGATGCATAAAGAAGGGGCATTTCCAAAAGGATTGCACTGCTGCCAGAAGAATTTTCTGTTCAAAATGTGGAAGAGACAATATTTTATCAACACAATGTTGCATGCGGCAGTCAGGAAACGAGTATACGGCTGGAGGAAACCGAGACCGCCTCAGCCTACAAAACCCCCAGAGGTCTCGCCACTAATAGCAAGCACAAACAGAGGTGCACCAGATAAAAGGATCTTCCTTCCTGTGAGTATAGCCGGGCATTCATTCAGAGCTTTAATAGATACCGGATCGTCAAAAAATTATGCCGGAAACAGAATAGCCAGGTTGTGCGGAAAAGACACCACAAGCTACAATGGAATAACAAAGTTGGCAAATGGATCAGCGATAACGATAAAACAAAAAAGTCTAGTTAAATGCATGATCAATAACACAAACACCACGGAAGAGTTTATTATTATAGAAAACCTAGCCGAAGATGCGATATTCGGAATCGAATTCCTGCAAAAACAGAAACGCCACAGGAATTCCTACACAAGGAATTAAGAGAGCTCAACAAGATACGAGGTCACACGAGCATAATTGAACACGAAATAAAATTAAAAAAAGGGTGCGAGGTCAAGAAGTAGACACAATGCAAAAGGAAGGCGTTATTGAATACTCAAGTAGCCCATGGAACTCACTCGTGAAGAAAAAATATAACTCTTATAGGTTTTGCATCGACTTCAGAAAAGTCAATGAACGATCAAAAACGGATGCTTACCCACTTCCCCGAATAGAGGATATATTAGATAAATTGAGGAAGGAAAACCATATTTCTACTTTAGATTTGAAACAAGGTTACTTTCAGGTACCCCTAAAAAAGGAAAGCAGGCCAATTACAGCATTCAGTGTACCGGGTAAAGGACTGTTTCAGTTCAAAACAACCCCATTTGGACTCCACTCTGCTGGAGCTACCTTTCAACCACTACAAGACTAGACTAAGAGCATCTAAAATTCCTGGGAGAAATATTCTGTAGACTAAAAGTAGCGAAACCTGCAGCTCAATATAGAAAAATGTATATTCTGTCAATCAGAGTTAAAATACCTTGTACACTAGTCGGAAGGGAAGGTTTAAAGACCAATCCAGACAAAATAAATGCAATAACAGAGCTGCAATCTCCGAAAAATATAAAACAACTTCGGCGATTTTCAGGAATGACCTCATGGTATCGCCGTTTCATCGAGGGATACTCCACAATAACATCCCCACTGAACACTCTTCTGAAAACAGGTAAAAGATGGAACTGAGTGGAAAAACAAAATCAAGCATTTCAAGAACTCAAAAGGCCATTGACAACAGCTCCAGTACTCACATGCTCAGATTTCTCACAATTATTGTTCTATTTACAAACGGATGCATCCAACAGCGGACTGGAATTTCACTAACACAAAGACACGATGGACATGAAAAAGTAATCGCATATGCTAGCCGCAGTCTTACATCCACAGAAGCCAAGTACTCGACAACAGAGAAAGTATGCCTGTCAATCGTATATGGTATACAGAAAATGAGACCATATATCGAAGGATACCATTTCAAAATAATTTTCGACCACCAGTCTTTGAAATGGTTGCAAAATATAAAAAACCCATCAGGTAGACTAGCCAGGTGGAGTCTGGAATTGCAGCAATATGACTTCGAAGTCATTTACTGGGTCCTAAATAAAGTAGCCGATGCTCTGTCGCGTCAACTAGTAGGCAATCCAGATGAACAAGCGATGAAAGCTGAGCTAGAAACATATAATTTGTACAACAATATGTTCAGCGAAGTAACTACGGCCCCACAAAAATATCCCAATTTCCAAATATTGAATGGAAAACTAGATAAGCACATTTGGAACAGTTACGAGTTCAACGAGCCGTATTTTAGCAACCCTTGGAAGTTATGCATATCAGAATCCCAGAGAAACGAAATACTGAAGGAAAATCACGACGCTCCGACGGCAAAACACCTAGGCATCACAAAAACTATAACAAAAATCGCTCGTTATTATTACTGGCCAAGAATATTCAAACGCATCGCCGATTACGTTAGGAATTGCGAAAAGTGCCTTCAGTACAAACCCTCACAACAAAAAATCGCTGGAAAAATGCAACTCCCGAAGATTAAAGGCCCATGGGACATTATCTCAGTTGATTTAATGGGGCCCTTTCCGAGGTCGTCATCAGGAAACACATTCCTTATAGTTATCCAAGATAAATATACGAAGTGGACTATTGCGCATCCAATAGGAAAAGCATTCACAGCACCCATCATGGAAACTATACGAACAAAAGCATTTCTCCAATTCGGAATACCTAGTTATTTAATATCGGACAGTGGACGTCAATTCACCAGTAAAAAGTTCGAAAATTTTCTCAAAGAGTTCAAAGTGAAACATCAGTTCACACCATCATATACCCCGCAATCTAACCCAGTAGAACGAAATAACAATGTATTGAAATCAATTATAGCCACGTTTGTAGAAGAAAATCATAAGAAATGGGACAAATACATATACGAATTCTGCCATGCAATCAACTCTTCTAGACACGTGGGAACAGGATTTTCCCCGGCAATGCAAAATTTCGGAAGAGAAATTGATAACGTAAGATTCGAAAATAACACGATAGAATTGAGTTCAACTCAATACGCGGAAAATATAAAGAAATTGCAGGATATGAGAAAACTGGCGAGAAAAAACATGGACTATGCTTTCGAAACACAGCGACGGCAATACGACTTAAGAAGAAGAGAGTAGTCTCCGAAACAAGGTGATTGGGTTATGAAAAAAGATCATCACCTGTCTTCAGCTGCAAATGCATTTGCGAGTAAACTAGCTCCCAAATACGCCGGACCATACATAGTGCAAGAAAAAATTTCATCAGTAATGTTCCGATTGAAGATGCCTAGTTGCAGGAAAACAGAGACTGCGCATTTCAAGGATTTTAAACCAATCAGAAACAAAGATGCCCCCACCTTAACAACAACATAAATCCCTCCCCTATCGTCCACATAACTATAAGAAGGGCATCACGAGGAGCCATAATTTAGTTGAAAGATCGCAGCCATGGACTACCAAAACGACATACTAGACATATCAGGCAATGTCAGCCCATAAGAGGTTAGTCCACACCAGATAAGAATATTCGGAGAACTGTCATCTCCTCCGACAACTCCAGGGAAGCAAGCCGAGAGAATTATAAACCAATTCAAAATACTATTCGGGACTCCAGACAACGAGAATACCGAAGAGATGACAGACAAGTTATATTACACTCCGACAAACAGCCATGCCGTAAGAGAAGATGGAACTCCAAAAGGAGAACAAGCAATCACCACTCCAGGAGATAAAGACATGGAGTGTTCAGCGGAAGATCTGCTAATTTTAATTCCAGACCATCTGAAAAACGGCAGAACAAAGAAATAGCGCCTTGTCTGCATCAATGGCAGAGTAATCAGGATCAAGATATCAAACGGAATCAAACGGTTGAACTGAATTTTTTAAGTTTATAAAATTATTATTATAGAACCTTTTTTAGTTACTATTTTCATGTACATATAGGTATATACAGAAAAAAATTAATAATAAATTATTCTTCAAAAAAAAAAATTGGTGAGTGTTATGTATATAGTTCAAATTTTTTTTTTCTCAAAGTGGGACGGGTGTAACGTTGTTGCTCGCGCACCAACGTTAGTTGTGCACAAGCTTTTCCATTGGAGGGGCAAGCTGGTTATTCCACTGGAGGGGCAAGCCACTACCTATATAACCCGAGCACCAAGAATGCAGAAGACATTCGAGACCAGGCCACCGAGGAAGCAGCATCGCCCTGGGAAAGCGGTGAATTCGACGGCAAGCGACTGAAGACTGAAGACGACGAGATTGAGAGGTGCGGTCGACGCAGGATGTATATTAATCGTAGGTCAAGTGATATATCATAGAAAAGATAATTTATTCCTCTTTTCAAAAATCTGAATAAGTACCACATTACTTAAAAACACAAGAAACAAGTGTCAAAAACTTAAAATATTCAATTTTTGAACACAAATTATAGGTATTACAAAAAAAATAACTAGAATAATTACAAATAATTAACAGTTTCCTTATAATGAGTTCTCAAAGTGTTAGCAAGAAAACAATCTGTCTTGGAAACTTCGAATAAAATTGTTGATCATCCATGGAGAAATTCATTGCATTTCAAGACGTATGCGAGCTTTTAAATCCTTTATGTTTATAGGTCTGTAACCATGCACGCGGAAGATAAGGTATTCTCATAGGAAAAATCAAGTTGACTCAAGTCGGGAAATCTTGCTGGCCACTCAATTACACCTCTTCGACCAATCCATCTGTGAGGTAAATTGATATCCCAACATTGCCTAACGTTTCTATGAAAGTATGCAGGTGCACTATACTGTTGGAAATATACGTACATATTTAGAAATAGATCATTTATTTCAGGTATAATTAGATACAGTAGAAGATCAAGATATTTTCCACCAGTCAGAGCGCCGTCGATAAAAAATGAACCAATTTTCACCAAACCAGCCCACATATCAACTTTTTGTGGGTAATGTGAGTCTCATCCATACATTGCGGATGAGAATCTGAGCAGTTCCTGGCAATTATGTCGATTAACTGTGCCATTTAGACAGAATGTAGCTTCATCACAATATCATTATTTCTGGCAAATGAATACGTAGATGTTTGATGATTTTGTTGAACATCTACTGAAACGTCTAAAGTCTCATCTTCGTTAATTGCAGTTTTTGGTAATCCAGACCTTGGGCGATTCTGTACACTACCGGTTTCATTAAATTCATTTAATATTCTGGAAACTGTTGATCTACCTCTACATCAACCTATAGTAGAAGTCCATCATATCCCCAAAGTGTAGTGGTGTATATTCACGTTGTGGAAAAACACACGACTTTGGAGACGACTTTGTGTGTTTTTCCAGAACGTGATTCTAGAGATATGCCAGAATTTAAATCATTGAACAAATGACTCACTACTTCATATGTACTTTTTTCATCACCATGTCTAATTGATATCAGCATATGGAATCTTTCTTTTTCCCATAAGTACACCATTCTTAATTTACTGTTCAAAAATGCAACTCGAACACTGTAAGCGTCTAATACAAAGATAAAACCAATTTACTATTAAAAAATACGATTTAAACACTGTTGTTATCAAATAAAAAGAATAAATGAACGCTGACACTTTAAAGCATTTTTCATCATATTTTTCATTGTTTACTACTGTTTTGTTTTACATCAACCGTGTACCAGTTCAAGGATATTTTCTCAGCAATGTGGTAATTATTCCGTATTCTGTATTTTTGAAAAGAGAAAGAAATGAGCTTTTCCACGATATATTACTCGACCTACGTTGCTATTAAAAAAAAATCAAGATGACTGCGGTACACTGAATGGTAACTAACTTTGACAGATCCTTCAGAAAACGCAGAATAAAAACCTGTTGATAACCCTAATATATGATAATTATATCTTTCATCGTTTCAAAGAAAATAGCTTGTTGGCAGATTTTCTCGCTTCCCCTATATATATATATATATATATATATATATATATATATATATATATATATATATATATATATATATATATATATATATATAAATATATATATATATATATATATATATATATATATATATATATATATATATATATATATATATATATATATATATATATATATATATATATATATATATATATATATATATATATATATATATATATATATATATATATATATATATATATATATATATATATATATATATATATATATATATATATATATATATATATATATATATAGTAGGAGTATAGTTTTACTAGGTTAAGGCCACAAATACAGTCAATTTTAATAATATTTTACTTCCAAATATCACAAATTAAATTAAAAAAACTATAGTATATAGTTATAGTATAGTAAAACTATACTCCTACTATATAATGAAAGTGGTGAGTAAAATTTGAAGAAAATATATATATATATATATATATATATATATATATATATATATATATATATATATATATATATATATATATATATATATATATATATATATATATATATATATATATATATATATATATATATATATATATATATATATATATATATATATATATATATATATACATTTTTTTCTATTCTATTTCTAATCTCTTGGTAATTATTAGCAATAACAGGCTTGTTGAATCTCAAAAAACTCGATTTTATTAAAAAGTTGACGTTTCGCCACGACATTCGTGGCTTTTTTCAAAAGTTTTGAACATTTGAAAAAATTTAAATTTCTGTGACATTTATTGATTAAAAAAATTTGAATAGACAAAGACTACTATGTTTCACTAAAATTTTTCGGCTGTGGCCGAAAAAATTACCCACGTAATGTTCGAAATAGGTTCAAATTATTTTGATTTTGAAAAGTCAAAGAATAGAGTACTATTTATCTTTTTTTCAAAAATTTCTCATTGCGGCTGTGGCCGTCTTCAGTTATTAATTACGTGCTATTTAGTCCAAAATCAACAGATAGGTCTGTTGATATTAGATGGGAAGGGAATCACAGGAACCTTCACCCACGTAATGTACAAAATAGGTTTAAAATATTTGATTGTTGTCTTTAAAAAGACATAACTTGTAATTTTAGTTTTCCTTACCATCTAATAATAACAGATTTGAATGTTAATATTGAACTGAATAGCACGTAATAAATAACAAAGAACGGCCACAGCCGAAAAATTTTAGTGAAACATGGTAGTCTTTTTCTATTCAAATTTTTTCAAATCAATAAATATCAAAGAAATTTCAATCATTTCGAAAGTTTTGATAAAGCCACGAATGTCGTGCCGAAACGTCAACTTTTTAATAAAATCGAGTTTTTTGAGATTCAACAAGCCTGTTATTGCTAATAATTATTAAGAGATTATATATATATATATATATATATATATATATATATATATATATATATATATATATATATATATATATATATATATATATATATATATATATATATATATATATATATATATATATATATACAGGGTGTCTTAAATAGCGTGTGCCACTATTGCTATCTCGGAAACCATAAGAGTTACAAAGTCGGTTGAATTAGAGAAAAGTTGCGTTTTCTGATGACCAATCTTAGTATGTTAGCAGTGTTGCCAAATTATTCTTGTTTTCAGAAATATTCGGGAAAACATGGAAAACGCTGAATATTATTTCTCTCAATAGCTCGAAAACAGCTAACCTGAGAAAAAAACTTTCCTGAGAAAAAAACCCTGTTTTTTGTTCTTCACACAACAGTGTTGCTGATTTTTTGAATTGACTTTTAACATTTGAGATATCACTACCTACTTACTATTTTTGAATACGGACCTGGATTTATTATTTTATATTTTGAGAAGAAATTCCATTTCCTACACAACCATGTATTACACGAATATGGTTCCTACGTTTCTATTCAGAAAATCCATCCTCCGGAAATTGAAGAAAAAATTACTTGGTACGGCCCTGTTTTTATGGCATACTTTTCATGCATTAAAATATTTGATCCCTTGAATAAGTTTTAAAGAAATGGAGAAAATTAACTAAAGGAAAATACATAAATTTATTACTACTTCATATTATTTATACCATAACTTTAACACTGGGTTTCTCTGGAGAAATACTCCCGTTGTTAATATTTCTGTATTGTAAGACTTCCAAAAAAGTATTGCTCAGTAAGTAGTAACACAAATATATGGTAAGTCCATCCGAGTTCTCCCTTAAATAAGTTGAAAAATCAAAGCTTACCACCTACTGTAATATAATATGTATTACTGAGACGTCTCTCTTAAAGTTGGCTTTGAAAACAATTGGAAAATCAACAGATACTTGTGTGTCAAACTTATTTTATGTCATTTTATTACAAACTGTGTTGTCTTACAATTTCTGCTTATGTAAAATGGAGTTTTCAAATTATGAAAAGACAGATATGATATTTGTTTATGCGAGGTCATTTCGTAATGCTACTAACTATAATATATATATATATATATATATATATATATATATATATATATATATATATATATATATATAATTTTTTTCTGTGTTTGTACCAAATTTTTTTTTGCATTTGTTTAGAGCTATATATATATATATATATATATATATATATATACATATATATATATATATATATATATATATATATATATATATATATATATATATATATATATATATATGTATATATATATATATATATATATATATATATATATAGGTCTAAAAACATGCAAACAAAAATTTGGTTCAAACTCAGAAAAAAATTAATAATCATACAAAATATACTTTTATAGTCTTTAGTCCTTTAGTTAGTGCGAGATTTGTTGTTCTTTGCCTGTGACTAATATATCAGCATTAGGAGTAATGGAACCTATCTGCACTCTTAAGTCCTCTCCAACACTTATTTTGCTTCTATGTTTATTCTTTATGTACAAGAGTTCAGAAAATCCACTCTCACACAAGTAACTATTAACAAATGGCATCAAGAATAGCAGAGCTTGCCGGAAGATCCAAGGGTACTCGGTTGTACATCCGATCAAAAAGTAAATTCAAGATTTTCCTTAAAATAATCTTTCATGGAAATAACTTTTGTAAGATCGATAAATCTTTCTCTTACTTCTAATCATTTGGTGAGTTTTCCGAAAAATGATTTCTGAGCCAGTCCACTTTCGAAAAATCTTCAGAGAAATACTTCTTAAAGCTTTTTTGAAGACCTTCGAAGTAATCGATTATATCTGCAACCACATCTGCATTGTAGATATTTCATTCTCTTCGAAAAATGATGATAGAGGGAAAAGGCAGATAAATTCTCCTTCTGTATTTGTGAACAAAACAGGACCATTTTTCTCTTGAAGTAGTTAATTTTATCACTGACTGTGAAAGCTGTTGTTTTTGGTCCGTGAAGTCCCAATTTAAGTGTGTTGACTTTGTTCGAAAATGTCGGCTACATAAGCCAATCTTGAAAACTATCCTTCATCAGAAAACAATTTTTTCATGTAATGAATTTTTTCACTTAAAAACATAAAAACTCATGATTTCAGTTCAAAGAAGCGGTACAAAAATTTCCCCCGAGATAACCCCACTTCTGTTTGCAGGAGTAAAGTCTTGAACTTGCCACCAATTTCATCACACATCAAGGAAAATAATCTTGTGTTCAGTGCCCCACCCTTTATGAATTTAATAACTTTCACATCATCTAATAAAACGGAGCTACTTTTAGCAGCTAATGCTTCTAGATGGATGACACAATGCGTACTTTTGCATTCAGGAGCAATTTCCTTTATTTCTTCCTGAAATAGCTTTTGCATCATCTGTACACAAGCCAATACACTTGGACCAGGAAATGCCTACTTTGAGCACATATTCATCAATTACCTTAAAAATGAGTTCCGCTGTAGTATTCGATTCAAGTGGTTAACGAACAAAAACTCTTTTATCATGTCTTCATTATAATCAAATCGCACGAAAACAAGTAGCTGCGCCATGTTTGTAAAATCGGGCTTTCGTCAACTTGAAGTGTCAAATAAGTGCATTCTTGGAGTTTTATAGCCAGTTGTTCTTCAATATTATTAGACATATCGACAATTCGTCTCTTTACTATGTTATTTGACAGTAGTATTTTTTGAATTTCTTTGGCTGCCTTTTCTCCTAACACGGCTTGAACCATATCCACAGCGGCCGGCAGTAAATCGTCTCACCGATTATGTGAGGATTTTCATCAGATCAGTTAGTATCAGTATTGACAAACTTTGTCAAACATAGGGTTTCTTTCTTAAAAAAATTAGATTTTCTTTCAAAAAATTCAAATTACCAATCAAATCAGGGGGCTCATTATTTTGGTGTCGCATAAATAATAAAGGCTTTATGCTTTGGCTCGAAAGTGTTTTAAGACATACAATACATTGAGGAATAAGAATGTCACTGGTTTCAGCCCCTGGTTTCTCTATGAAGGCCGGTGATTCAAGTTAAAAAATTTGAAAAGTAAACATACGTTGTTACTATTTATAATAAAAACACTATATTGCCCAAGAAGTTTGACAATGCCAGTTACAGTGACCTGAAAGTATTATTGGGTAAATATGCAGCGGTAAGAAATAGTTATTGGTATAGCCTTTGCCTTCTTATACCAACTGTTACAAGTTTAGAGTCAATTAATCGAATTCCACTATTAGAATTGAAACTCCTTGACAATGAACATTCTAAACCATGAAACTGAAAGATGCTCGAATGATTTTTTGGGCAGTCAAACATTGATTTTTCGACGAAAGTCAAATCCAGTTAATTTTCGTAGCACGAATTTGAAAACTTTTTGTTTAGTACAATTCAAACTCCAAGCAACATGACCTCTGAAATACCTCACTATATTACATGTTTTTATAGATTGAAATATATTTGTTATATACAATACAAAAGTCTCAAATTTTCAGAAATACTCTCAAACAACTAAAAATTGGAATTTTATACTCACAGATATTTCTCACCCTGAAACGAAAGATTTTAGAAACTCAAGTGCAATAACTTCTAGTTGAATACGATTATACTAAGGGGAGTTTGAAACTGTCACCAAAAATCAATCATTCTTAATAATTTAACTAATAATTTTTTTATCACAATAATTTTGTGTCAAGTATCGATAATATAATTCTTCTATAAAATATTGATTCAAAAATGCACTTTATCATATTATTATTTATTGATAATCGGGAGCAAAACCGAAACAATGTAAATAATTTTCAATAATTATGATGAAAACATCATAGTTATTTCAACAAAAGAACATCAAACTTTTAATGACAAGAGATAAAATGGTTAAATTCAATTTCCAGCCGTAGAAATCTCGAAACTTGCTTGAGCTGCGGCAATATTCGGGTCGTCAGCTGTTGACGATAAATATTACCCTATATCTACGTATATTGCAAACATAATTATGAAAAGTTCCGACTTTCCCCTGTCAGTTGCGGAAAATATTTAGGTTCACTCAAACCGATTAGGAAAGTTGTGTACTGAACTGAGTTGTAATACCAATAGGTTATCATATTCTGACGTTAATAACATTTTTCTATCTATGTGCTTGAAAAATTGATTCTTAGAAACAAAATTAATATTATCTAGGAGAGTTATGTTCGTTCTCTAAAAAGATGTAGTTGAGCTGCCGAAAAATTCGTTAAGGATTAGAAATTAATTGTGTAATATGTTGAATATGAAATATTATAAGCAGGTTGACTGTGTTTGTTTAATCCGACATAAATTTATAACTGATGAATAATTCGAAATATTTTTGAATTTTTTATCCTTTCAAACATATTTTAAACGAAAATAAGAGGCACGTTAGAAGAATTTCTATTGATAGATTTGAAAATTGAGAAAAACACGTTATGCAGGGTTAATTGACTCATAACTTGGTTGAAGTTTAATAAGTGTTTTTTCGATAGACTGTTGTATCGTAATATATGAAGATTATTTTTCTATTATGTGGTAAAAAAAATCATTGCACAGTTAGTAGAAACTAGAACTGAAATTATGTAGAATATTTGTTCGGAACCTAGATGTTATATCAAAGCATACTTTGAAAAAATTTTAGTGGGCGACATTTTTCTCGAATAGTTAAGGGTACCCATCTCCCTAAAAATTCAAAAACACCTGTTTTATTCGCAGTGCCTTGAAATAATTTTAACGCGAGCTCAAAGAACTTATCTTTTATATCTTATAAAAACTTGGTTTTGATTGAATGCTATGTTTGCCGTTCGAAAGGAAGAACTTTAGCGAATATATGAATAATATAAAGAATTTGTAAATCTATATACAGGGATGGAATGTGTGGCAATTTGAATGCTACAATATCATGGTACTTACAAAAAAAATTTTTCTACCTTCATTTTATATCTCAAATTGTCTGACTGAAATATACTTGGTATCTTTCGTGTACCAAACGCCTTCTTCTTGAGGTATTCATACAATTTATTCCTCATTATTAGGTGAAAGTCAAGTCGGTAAAATTGGGGTGGATCCTATATTTACAGACTGAGAGTGAACAAGAACAGAAATTGAATGGACCTATTAATTATCAACAATTATTTCAGGAATAATCAAGAGAAATATCGGATTAGATCCCATGTGCTGTTTCTAATCCTTAATATTCCTTTCTCCAGCGTCAGTATCATCTAAGTTATTCAAAGCATAAATAATGTTCTTTCGAATCACGCTAAAGTCATATTTCTGAGCTAGCTTGGCTGAAAATCTCTTAGAAGCATCACTATGAACTTTATTTCTTCTCCAAATCTTGCCACCTTCAGCAAAAACAATATTTCTTTTCCGCAAATTATATGTCTCAGCGTTCCGTTGATATGTCTCATGTAGTTTATCCTTCACTACATTAAAAATATCTTTTATACCAGACATATCAGAACAATAGACATCTCTATCTCGAGGCAATAGCTGCTAGCTTAGTATTATCTACTTCACCATAAAACTCTCCAATTAATGGAACAATTCTTCCGAAGTTGAGAAACGAAGGTGAATATCCAGTCACCTCATGTTTAGCATTGTTCAACGCAAATTGAATTTTAGTTTTTCCTTTGTCCCAATCACGATGGTCCTTAATGTAACACCTGATAGATGTTTTAATAGTTTTGTGGACTCGTTCACAGAAGTTTGCTTGTGGGTGATACTTAGCATTGAACCAAATTTTTTGGATTTTATATTTTTGTGCTATTGTTTTGAATTCTTGACTCGAAAATTATCACATATGACAAATTGGCTAGCACCATGTACCAAAAATACCTGATTTTCTATGAATTTGACTATGCTAGAAGTAGTTGCCAAACGCAGTGGCTGTAATAGGAAGAATTTCGTGAACCATCACTACCAACAGGTAAGAATGTTCGCCAGGGGATCTTGGAAAAGGTCCCATAAAATCCGTCGATATTACTTGCAAAGGAATGCTTACTAAGTTTTTGGCACCCATTATCTACATTCTACCAGAGTAGAATTTTTTTTCGTCCCACAAGCTTCCTTATATATGAAAAAATGTCACTTCTCATTTTCGGCCAGAAATAGAGCACTTGCAAATCGGCAAGAGTTCTATAAAATCCCAGATGAGAGCAAGTTGGAGGATCATGGTGAGAATGAATAATTTCATTTCTCTGTTTTTTCGGCACTAACAATTTCCATTTAGGAATATTCGATCTATATTTCGATTTCGAAGGTACATGCTTATAAACATATTTCTCCATAACTCGCCATTGCGGATATCTGTCTGGATACTCAACGATATTTTTTTGCATTTTGACGTAAAAGCGATCAACACTATCAAGGGATATATTCATTGTGTTTATCGATACAGGATTTGAACGAGATAAACTATCTGCTACTATTAAATATTTTCCTTTTCGATGAATCACATCGAAATTATATTTTTGCAATTTCAGAAACCATCTTGCTAATTTGCCAGATGGATTTTTAAGATTCCTCAGGAACTTTGAAGCTGAATGGTCCGTGATAAGTGTGAAATGTCTACCTTCGACATAACTCCTAAATTTTTCAATAGCAAATATCATTCCCAATAACTCTCGTTGAGTAACACAGATAATTCTCTCCGCGCGGTTCAAACTTCTACTGGCATATGATACCACTGATTCTTTGATATCTATGTCTTGAAGCAATAAGGCACCTAAACCGATGTCACTTGCGTCACATTGTAGAATGAAGGGTTTCTGAAAATCTGGAAACTAAAGGAGAGCTGATAAAAAGGCTTCCTTTAGTCTGAGGAAGGATTCCTCAGCTTTATTAAACCGAGCAATAGATCGCTTTTTTGCAATAGATACTTTTATTAGATTATTCAGTGGTGCCACCACAGAATGATGTGTACTGAAAACTGATACCACGAAGTCATAGCAATGAATCTTTTGATATCTATGGTATTTGTAGGTCTGAGATAGTTCACCATAGCAGCTATCTTGTCAGGATCTGTCTTCAGTTCTTCACTATCAACAATAAAACCCAGATAACCAAGAGATTTTTCTTAAAACTCACACTTTTACAAGTTAACCGTCAGATTTGCTTCAACTTCACTTGAAAGTTCAATATGTTCTTCGAAGGTTTCACTGGTTACAGTAATATTATCGAAATACACAAATATTCCAGGTTAAAATTTAGGACCAAATACAGCATCTGTCGACCTTTGTTGGGTCTGAGCTGAATTCATAAGTCCAAAAGGAACTCGCGTGAAGTGAAAAAGACTTCGACCGCTAACTGAAAATGCAGTCTTCTCCTTAGAATTTTCATTTAACGGTATTTGCCAGAATGCTGAATTCAAATCTATGGATGACAAATATTTTGCCTCACTCAACATACTCAATATCCTGTCAACTCTAGGAAGAGGATGAGCATCAGATTTACTTATTGAGTTCAACTTTTTTCCATCAAAACAAAATCTGTATTGACCAGTTTTTTTCATAACAAGAAGAACTGGGAAATTCCACGACGAATGGTATGGTTCAACTCCCAGTTCGAGCTTTTCATCCAGTTCTTTATTGAAAAAACCCAACATGTAAGGAGATATAGGGTGTTGCCTCAACTTGAAAGGCTTACTGTTTTCCGTGTCCACTTCTAAACTTATTTTTGAAGTACACCCCAAGCGGAATTCACCATTTATCTCATCGAAAGATGCTACAACACTATCAATCAGCAAATTTTGCTCCGACGACCAAGGAGAGTTATCTTTGTGGTCCTCTAATCTCACAACTGTATCGTCAGACAAAACATTGATATTTATACCATCAAATTAGGACCGTTGCTCATAAGTATTCTCCTTAAAGTTCAATTTCAAATTGAATTTTCTACAGAAATCACTACCCAAAATTAAGCTATGTGGTAACGATAGAACTACTAATACAATGACTAACTTGCATAATCCAGCAGCACAAATTGGAAGATAGATGCAACCGGTGACTTTTTGTTTTTGACCATCGGCAACACAGATGAATTTTATTGGAGATTGGTCTACTGTTACTGACAAAAATTAACCATTTATTCAATTCTTTCTCTTCGAAAAATCGAGCTTCATTGTAAACTTTGACATAGTCTTTTCTCAAAGATATACTAAGTTGTGGGTAGTATACCTTCTTTCTACGTTTTTTGAACAAGAACAATCTTTAACGGGTCGATTTGGATTTCCACTAGTTTTTGAACACGTGATTTTTTTGTTAGCTGTTCCAGCTCTTGATATTTGGTAAATTGTTACCTTTAAACTGTTTCGGAAAACTTGTACCATTAGACAGTTTCTGTTCATTGGCATTAGAGAACGATTCAGTCTGAAGTCTTAGTTCAGTATTATTGTTGAAAATTTCAGTACTTGATGTAGAACACAAACTCATAGTTTGTGTTTGTAATTATGAGGTATAATATCAAAAGAGCATCGAAAATAATCGATTATACTTCCGAGACACGAAACGTATTTTGCGAAATTTGAGAAAATACGTCGAGGGACGATGTCAGTATAATCGATTATTTTCGATTGCTCGAGTAGTATTCGTTACGATTATATAACGAATAAAAAATATTAAACAAAAAATTTGACAAACGTCAAAACAACGTCAATATGAATAAATTCACATTTTGACACGAGACGAAACACCAAAACGATTATATCACGTCGTCAAGGTTATTTTCATTTATCAATACGCGGTACTCATCGGCTTATTCATACATGATGATGATGTTATATAATCGCTACAATATTTTAATTCAGGCTCCAAGCTACAGTGACTACTAGCAGGAGGTTTATAATTAGTTCTCAAAACATTTGCTTCATCTATTTTTCTGCACAATTTGTCTAACTCAGAAATGGATTTCACTTCGACCAAAGCTAGTTGAGTAATATATTGAGGAAGTAAATTTCTTTTTTAAGACGAGTTATTTCTAGGGATGGTCAACTTAAGCGGCTAAATAATGTTTTTGCCATTGTAATTAAGATATGAATTATTGGTTCATGGCAAACAATCTGATTTGATCCCATATTTTCTCATCACAGTCCGTAGAGAGAAACTGTTCCTTGAGAAGAGCAACTAGAAAATCCCAATCTTTGACAAATTCTTTCTGAAGCACAGAGTATATAGGCTAGGGGGCTTCTAGCGCAATTTGGCTCATTTTTACATGTAAATTCCCATAAGGAAATCTAAGGTCCAAAATAGCGAAAATGGTTCCCTTTTGCCTTGGGGTCAATGACCTCTCTGACCTGTCTGATTTATGTATTGGAGTCAATGACCATTATTCATATTATACTATACAAGATAAATATATACAAATCAATCAAGGTTGATAGGAGGAAGAAGTAAAACGCAAGAAGTCTTAAGCTGAAGAGCTGAAAGAAGTGTACATCAATGACCAGAAGAGATAGTAGAAAAATCTTCGTATGAAAGAAGTGACATGTATGAGAAAGAAGAAGAAGAAAAATGGCTGTAATTAGTGCCGTAAATGCTCTCTGGAAGGAGCGTGCGTATCAGGATATCAGGAGAGCGAAGAGGTATGGGTCGTGAATTTCTGCTCCGAAATGTCAGTTCTGAGCATGCGCTACTAACTTGAAATATATGTATGAGAATTCGTATGGGGGGCCATAGCTAAAATATTAATAAATGAATAAAGCTGTGTCGGTGTCTGGGATTCGAACCGCAGAATTACAGCACCAGAGTCTCGTACTCAGACCGGTCGTCCATCTACCCATAGTTATAATTAAGATTAAAATTATATGATATATTGAAAAGGGGCTCACCAGGGACTAAAATTCTTTGGTTCATAGGAGTTCCTTCGGAGACTTGTGGAGGTCGTCTTCGTAGATTTGGATATCAAATTACATAGTTATTTTCAAATATGAAACTAATAGACTCCGTGTTAAATATTAATTTTTTCATTTGAATTCAATGAGACTAGAACGAACGATATGATATAAAGTGAAGTTGCTGTTATCGCAGAGATAGATAAGAGAGACATGTGTTTTTTGAACTGAATAATGACCTTGTATCTAATTAATTCATTTTCTTACGGAGATGTCCAAAGTATTCATTCAACGAATGAAATTTCAAATGTCAGATATATGTATAGTTATTACGTATTTTTCAATGAATAATT